>CAUYLG010048481.1:0-26702 GCA_963573385.1 Cacajao melanocephalus
AGAACGAGATTCTTGTTCTATTGCCCAGGCTAGAATGCAGTCTAAAAATGGGTATTAAAAACCTCTTTTATGCCAATAATTGTACTTAACAATGGAGACAGGAAGGAATAAGAGATGAAAATAACAAACAAGCAGCCGACCAATATTTTATTTAAACCTGTGAAATGCTATGCAATTGCTGAGGAGTGATTTACTTCCAATTATGTGGTCACTTTTAAAATAGGTGTAATGTGATACTGAGAAAAATGTATGTTTTGGGGATTTGCGGTGGAGAGTTCTGTAAATAATTGTTAAATTTACTTGTTCCAGGTCTGAGTTCAAGTCCTGTCATAGTTTAATTTTTCCAATCTTGCCTGATTATAAGAACCTCCTGGAATGATTGCTAAATACAGATCACCAGACCCTGCCATAGGGATTCTGACACTTTAGGAGGGTCTGGGATTCCAAATTTTTTAGCAAGTGTCCCTTGTTTGAGAAATGCCACCCTGGGTCATCATCCTGCTGTAATCAACTATCAAAAGCAAATACTGGTGCCAAATGATAGAACCGGAATCTGAGCAAGTTCATGAAATCCTGACAGCATCTTAGTTCCTCTCAGCTTCTTTCCAGCTTTCACGGTCTTTAAGAGATGCTTTTAGAAAGTTGTCTATCTGTCTTTATAAGAGAAGGCAGGAGAAACTTGTACCATGATCCTTAAAGTTAGCCTTCTCATTTAGAATCATATTCCACACTTCTGGCAGATGGCTTCAGAAACAGCTTGATCATCTTCTAAATATTTTAACACTGACTTGACTTACATTGTTCAGGAACCAGACTCTGAGGTAGAGATCTGCATAAGTTTATTGAGGAGCTCTTGGGATCAGTATCTTTGAAAGAGCGAGGAGAGCAGGAACAGAACAACATGCTGCACAGCAAGCATTGCAACGAAGACATCAGCTGATATCAAAGAGAGCTCTGGGACAAGAAGGCACTTCAGAATTGTCTCCAACGCTGCCAAGGTGCCCAGGTCTTTATTCTCCCCTGTTGATGTTTTCTTGGATGTGGGCTACTCTTTGGGTATGACCTTGGGGCATGGCAGTTACCTTCTTTGAAGAGCAATTCTCAGAGGGAATTCAGTCATGATCCATCAGCAGTCAACTCCAGCTGGGAAATAAATTGGTTCTGAAAGTTGTGAAGACAGTATCTGGGATGTGAATCACAATGTCTACCATAAAAATTGGCTATCGGGTATCAAGTCCAATTCTGCTCACCTTCATTCATATCTGGTCACTCTACGTTTCAATAAGAAAACAATCTGGGACCCATGGTCACCTTTGGGAAACCTAAGATGCCCTAAACACGTTAAGACTGATGATTTAGCATATTTTCAATGCACAATAAGGAGAGTCAACATATTTTAGCACTAAGACGTCAGGTTTCATTAGAGTTAGTTGTTCCAGGAAAGCAAAAGGAAATAAAACACAGAGAAACACTAACAAAGACTCATATTACCAGCCTCTTAAATACACTAACCGTGTATTGGTATTTTATATCAGAAAAAAAAAAGAAATGTGCATTTTACGCATTTCAGTGAATCAATACTGTCATCCACTAAGGCCTCTCATCAATCATTTAGTGGTCAGACAATCCCACAAACAAGAAGTCCATCCAAGCTCACTTCTGGAGTTCTTATGAATTTCAGGTGTTGTGTGGTAGCCTTTCATAGTGAACACATTACAGAGTACTGGGCAAACACGGCACCAATTTACTGCTAAATGGTCTGATTTTCACATTTTCAACTGCAGAAAATCATGCTTAAGTAAAGTGTCAACAGAGGTCTTGTTGAACCAAGAGAAGGAAGACAGTACAATCTGTGCTTCAGTGAAGAACCCGGTGTAGGTTTTCTGCCCTCCTTACTGATATGGAAGATCTTTAGAAGCAAATCCTGGCAATTGTGAATGGGAAGTAGGATAAAGCTATTTGCATGTTCAATTTGAGCACAGGCAACACTGTGAACTTTGAACAAATGTGGTCATTGTTCTAGTAAACGGTAAATATTTGGTGAGCCGGAGAGCCCTTGAACCCAAATCTAAGTCAACATGCCCCAAAAGGGAACAAAGGTCATTGGGCCTTGCTGCTCATTAACTCATGCTAATCACTGATCTAATAAGAGGCCTTGACAATTTATTTCAATGTCAGTTTTCGTTTCCCTTGGAAATTGCCACTTTTTTCTTTATTCCATTTGGGGAAAAAAGGGATGGGTCATCTGAGAAGTTGTCTTCTGTCATTCTTACAGTATGTACTCCTCAACAAAGTGTGTTCCCTTTCACACTTTTCTCCCACCACTAACAAACTTATTCCTGACCACTGGACTTTCCGTTGAGTATTCTCACTTGATCTGAGCATCAGTGGAAGAGGAAGGAAGACAAGACTAAGACCCTCTTCACTGCCCCAGAGCCTTCTTCTCTATCCTACTGCTGCAGTGACACAAATCACATGAGATATGATCAACTTTAATAAGTGGCCACAATGAATAGAAATCACAACTTAGTGTCAATTTTCCCCTGCTATTTTATAAACACAATTTTTGCATATTACAAGGTAACCAATTTACCTTTCACATTTCATAGAGGTTTTTTTGGTCTACACCCCTACTTCTGAACTTTTTATATCTATTCATAAGGTCTGAGCATTCCTGTGAAAAAATCTTTTTACTAAACTCTGCTGTGTGTCTTTATGACCACCATTCAGAAGTTTCACCTTCTATGCACATGAGTTGGTTTTGTCTCAGGGTCCATTCCCACCCCTTCACCCAAACTATTTTTACCCAAGACTGAGCTATTTTCATTGGAACAAACATCAAAAATAACTCTTGTCTTAGAATTGGGATCTGGGAGCTGAGCGCGGTGGCTCATGCCTGTAATCCCAACACTTTGGGAGGCTGAGGCAGGCAGATCACACGAGGCAAGAGTTCAAGTCTAGCCTGGCCAACATGGTGAGACCCTGCCTCTACTAAAAATGCAAAAATTACTCAGGCATGGTGACTGCACGCCTGTAATTCCAGCTCTTCGGAAGGCTGAGGCACAAGAGTCGCTTGATCCCATCAGTCGGAGGGTGCAGTGAGCCAAGATCAAGCCACTGCACTCCAGCCTGGGCAACAGAGCGAGGCTCTGTCTCAAAAAGAAAAAAGTAATTGGGATCAGGGAAGAACTCAAAATATACAAAGGAACAGCTGTGTTCACCATTGGTTTTCTAAGTACCAGAAGACAGATGGAACATGTAGAGGGGCTAGACATCCCAAATCTAGAGCAGCAATCTACAAGGGCATGCGAACTTCAGGACACATCCCTCAAAGTCATTCTACCAGGGTGAATTGCAAATGCACTTTCTTATTCTTCATAGGAAATATGAACTGACATATCCATATTCATGAATGAACACACACCTCCACAGACATCCTTATACAGAAGCATATTAAAAATATATAATGTTCTAGTTACTCTATACTTTGCAAGACATTTTCACAGTGGGCTTAGGATGTCATAATATTAGGTGTCTTTTCTCAAGCTTCAGCCCTATTTCTCTGCTCCCTTTCAGAAGTAACTCATTAACTTGCTATATATTTGTGTTGTCTCTACTCCATCACCCTTTTTACTTTCCTTAATCAACTGCAATTAATTTTTATCAGTATCACCGTACTAAAATAGCTTTTACTGTGGTCCAGAATAAGCCTCATGTTGCCAAATCTAGTGGCCAACTTTCTGACACATCTTACTCCACTTCTGAAAGGTTTTGTACAGTTGAGTAGTCTTTCTCTTGACTTCAATGACACCTGATTTTCTTTGTTTCATCAATGTTCTTCTTGACTTTACTTTCCCTTCTCAAGCTAAATGTTGTCCTCTGTTATTTTATCTATGTATTTACTCACTAGGTGATTTTATACAATCTTGTGGCTTAAATTCCCTATGAATGATTATGACTTTTTTTTTTTAAACGGAGTCTCACTCTATCACCCAGCCTGGAGTTCAGTGGCACAATCTCGGTTCATGCAACCTCCGCCTCCTGAGTTAAAGCAATTCTCTTGCCTCAGCCTCCCAAGGAGCTGAGACTACAGGTGCGCACCACCATGCTCAGTTAATTTTTGTAATTTTAATAGAAACAGGGTTTCACCACGTTGGCCAGGATGGTCTCGATCTCCTGATCTCGTGATCCACCTGCCTCAGCCTCTGAAAGTGCTGGGATTACAGGTGTGAGCCGCCGTGCCTGGCTGAATGCTTATGACATCTGTATTCGCATTCCCAGGCCTGAGTTGTCTGCTGTCTGTACAATTAACACCAATACATGAATGTGTGAGAGGCATCCAGGAAGCTTCTTACTCTAACCTGACCAAAATATATGCTTTTTTTTCCCTTTACATCTGCCCTTTCCCAGTCATTCCTATTAATATTGTAAATCATGATCCACTCAATTTAATCAAGTAAAAGCTCTGCATATTACCCTTGGTTCCTCTTATTCTCTTATATCAAATCCATTAATGAAACATATTTTCTAAACTTCAAAATATAGCCCAATTCAGCTAATCACTTGTAGCACTAGAATTCTCAAGATTCTTACTTGGTTTATCACATAATACTCCAACTTATATTTTGCCTTCACTCTTACCAACAAACCTTTTCCCACAAAAAGCCAAAATTATATTTTAAGAACAAGAACCAGATCAGGTTACTCCCCTGTTCAAGACCCTCCAAAAGCTTCCATACTATTTAAAACAAAATCCAAATTCCCTAGCCTAACCTCAAAGGCCATATATGACCAACCTCATTTCTCTTCAATTCTATCCTGCCTTACTCTGCAGCAGGCATGACTGTCTTCTGGTTCCTTGAACAAACCAGTGTGTTTGTTCTTGCATCAGATCTCTTTAATTTTTATAGGTTTCTGAGGAACAGGTGTTTGATCACATGAGCACATTCTTCAGTTGTGATTTGTGAGATTTCGGTGTGCCCATCACCCAAGCACTATACATTGCACTCAATTTATAGCCTTTCATTCCTCACTTTCCTCCCACTCTTTCCCCCATGTACCCAGAGTACACGGTATTATTTTTATGCCTTTGAATCATCATAGCTTATCTCCCACTTATGAGTGAGAAAATACAATGTTTGGTTTTTCATTCCTGAATTACTTCTCTTAGAATAATGGTCTCCGATTCTATCCAGGTTGCTGCGAATGTCATTATTTCATGCCTTTTTACGGCTGAATAGTATTCCATGGTATATATACCACAATTTCTTTATCCGCTCATTGGCTGATGGGCATTTGGGCTCATTCTATAGTCTTGCAATTATATATTGTTTAAAAGATATCTTTTTTTGTATAATGACTTTTCTGTATAATGAGTTATTTTCCTCTGGGTAAATACCCAGTAGTGGGATTGCTGGGTCAAACGATTATTCTACTTTTGGTTCTTTAAGAAATCGCCACAGTTTTCCATAGGAGCTGTACTAGTTTACATTCCCACCAACAGTGTAGAAGTGTTCCCTGTTCACCACATCCCCACCAACATCTATTATTTTTTGATTTTTTGATTATGGCCATTTACATCAGATCTTTTTAACTTACTGTGTATTCTGCCTGGAACATTCTTCCTTAATCTTCATATAACTGGTTCCCTAAATACGTCAAGCCTGGGCGCCAATGCAACTTTGTCAGGGAGCCTTTCTTTAATCACCCTGTTGAGGTAGCCACCATTTCCACCATCATTCCCAATTACCTTACTGTGCTTTTTCACTACAGCACTTAGACTATCTGAAATTACCTTCTGCATTCATTATTTTTGTAAGCTTTATGAAGGCAAGCTCTCTGTGTGTATTTAATCCTGGAACACAGATCAGTGACTGGAAAGAATAAACACTCAATAAATATTTGTTAAATGAAAGAATTGGTTCCTTTCTCTGATTTCTTCCTCTTAAATTGTGTTCTTTCACTCGTTCCAAGAATCAGGCCTTGATAAACCATATGACTTTGAAAAATATCTCTATTCGGAGTAAAAAAAATAAATCTGATTAAACTTTTGACATTATCCCTTGGTTGAGTTTATTACTGGATAAGCCACCTTTTCTAACAAGCCACTGGGACAATCTTTTTGCTTTTATATTGCTTTCTTTTCACCACCAAACTATGTTATTATTCATTTTGATAGATAATATATAGGTACTATAATAAGTAGTATGTTATTTAGAGCCAAAATGGCCTCAATAATCACTTTCTCTGGAATTTATCCTTGACTTATTCTACCACATTCTGACTACTGAGTATGTTTACTACTTTGCTATTCAATTAAAATCAAATTATTACAACTTTCTAGTTCACTCTATATTCTCTTATGTATAATTTTAAATATCCAATTTCATTCAAAAATCAAATTTCACTTCTGAAATAATAGGGTATGTTGTAACTTTCTGACAAACTTGTTTGTTGGTAAAATCTGGCCTAAGTGAAAAGAAAGTTATTGGTGGCTTAATCTATTTCACTTAACGGTGCATATTCACACGTATAGCTGCAAAATTGTTAAGGTGTTTGATTGTGGGTAATCTCACCCAAATCTCTTCTTCCTGAAAAGTACATGTGGCAACTGTTTCCTTATGCAATAGAAACAGTCCTTACCATTTTATTCTGTACTGTTTCAGAGATAAGCATTTGGATGCGAATATGACTAGTTATTTTTCTACACAAATGTAGAACATACTACATACACACACACACACACACAAACACATACGCATTTCTGCAACTTTTTTTCACTTAATGTATCATGGACATCAATACAAACTAGTTCACCTAATTATTTTCTTATAGACTTATTTTACTATATGAATGTGCCATAATTTAATTAGCTAGCCCCATTTATAGATATTTTAGTTATTTTCAATGCTTCACTATTGCAAATTATGTACCAACGCTCCTATGTCCTGAGATAGCTGTACAATAAATAATTAGAAAAATAACCCAGGAAAATTGGCAAGATTATGTGCATTATTTGTTAATATCCTTTATTAATAGGATGTTAATATTGAATGAATGTGTTCATTCATTCAATCCTGTTAATAAAGGATATTAACAGATAATGAACATAAAAGAAAATGCAAATATCTTTTCTTATTGATTTCACATTTCTTATAGATTTTATACATTCACAGGAAGTATGAAAAAATTAGAGAAATTAAGCTCTTGTCTCTGAAAGGATTTACATACATATTTTCTCAATTTCCAACCTGACATTGGACTTTATTTATGGTATTTTTATAAGAATGTGTTATAAATTTTATGTAATTAAATTGTTGGCCTTTTTATATTTTAAATTTTATGAAATTACTATATTAGGAAAGACTTCTCACTCAGAAATAAGTGATATAAAATGATTCCATGTTTTAGTCTCCATGCTGATACATACCTATTTACATAGAAATTTTGATTTTGGGGTGTCTTTTTGTCTAAGTGGGCTGGTGTGATCCACTTTTCACCCTGGAAGCTACTCAGTATTTATTCCCAATACCATTTATTGAGGGCTTTTATTGTTGTTTTTTTCTTTTCAGCTTTTTCAGTTTTTTTTCTTTTCAATTTTCTTTTCATTATACAATGTGCTTCAGGGTCCAGAATGGCAACCCATAAAGAAAATTCTATTTTCTTTTTCATACTGACAACTCACAGTACAATTTCTATTAAGACTGGCACCGTTTCTGTTATGCTCTGGGTCTAGGGGTACATACTGGGTTGTGTGATGGTGCAGGAGGCGCAAAGTCTTCCACCCTCTTCCCAAGGGGGCAGGAAGGGCTCTGTCTAGGCTCATTTACATGTGGTTTCTCTTTCGTCTGCTTCCTTGTACTTATTTTAGAATCTCAAATATTAGAAAACAGCTAAAATAGTAAAATAAATAAATTTGAGGAAGTTATTCTTTCTTTTCATTGGAGTTTTTTAATGTGACTATTGAGGCCTCTGTAATTAAAGCTCATCAACAGTTGTAGTATGTGCATTTTATTTTATAAAGCAAGTTATGTTTCTCTCTTTAACCAGACATTTTGAATTGTTTGATTTAAACTTTCTAGGTGGTAAGTTCTACCAGGAACGCATTCATTCAATTAAAATCTCTGAGTATTTTCTATTACAATTTATTCTACTCAAGGATGTGAAAGACTCATAAATAAAGATGATTAAGGTCTCATTTCATCCTAGTTTTCTGACATAGTTTAGCCAAAACAGACAGTAGCAGAACATATTCTTTGCAGGGGCAGGAAATACCTGTAACACAAAATGGAATGTGACAAATGCTGCCATAAAGATACAAGGAGTATCTTTAGTATATCAAAGGGAGAGAGAGCAATTCCAAGAGGTTCAGGTAAATGTCATGGAAGTAATATCATTGGGCAAGTCCTCAAAATCCATTTGCCATTTTAAAATGTCAAGATAATGACATAAGGACATTCCAAAAAGTGTGAGCTTCATCCAAAAAAGGATGTGGAAACATGATTATTCTGACAACAAAATATCAGAAGGTGTTAGGAATGGAGAGCAGAAAAGAGAATTAATCCCTCCAAATCTCATGATCCATCTGTCTCAAAAGTCTTGATTTTAACTTCCATTTTTATCTTATGCCACTTTGTTCTTCTCAATTACCAGGTTACTTCCCTAACCCAGAGACTAATCATCTCATTCTTAGATAACTGAAATATGTGGAGCTTGTGATTGATCCCTTGGTCTTCACAGTGTTCTTTCACAAGAATGTTATTATCCTAAGGCTCTAGAGAAAACCCTTTGGTGGCTCCTTTAACATCTACAGGAAATGTCAAACTGCATTAATATTATGACCAGTGTTCTTCACAGTCTGTCTTTATTTCCCCATACCCATGTTCATATTTATTAGTCCATTTTCATAGTGCTATGAAGAAATACAGTAGACAGGGTAATTTATAAAGAAAAAGAGGTTTAATGGACTCACAGTTTCACATGGCTGAGGCCTTACAACTATGGCAGAAGGTAAAGGAGGAGCAAAGGCACATCTTACATGGCAGCAGGCAAGAGAGCATGTACAGAGGAACTGCCTTTTATAAAACCATCAGATCTCATGAGACTTATTCAGTCTCACAAGAATGGCATGGGAAAAACCCACCCCCATGATTACCTCCCACTAGGTCCCTTCCACGACACGTGAGAATTATGGGAGCTACAATTCAAGAAGAGATTTGGGTAGAGAAACAGCCAAATCATGTAATAATGTAACTTAAATAACTCTTTACCGTGTACCCCGAGTTTCAGCTATCACAGAATACTTTCAGTTCCCAACTTTTACCATGGAATGTCACATCATCATAGTCTCACTTCTTAACATCTGTAAATTTCTTCCTTAACTTTTTCATCCATCTAACACATTTAAAAGTCTTTCAAAAGCAGTTCAGGTTTGTCCTCCCCTGTAAAACATTTGTTGACCAAACTAACCCAAATGAATGAATTCCTCTACAATGCAATCAACTTATCTTATTCATGAATCTATCCATGTACTTTTTTCATGGTATTGTAGTATTTATCTTTATGTCACACTGTCTAGTGTAGACTTGGAAAGGTACCTAGTAAGTTATGACCACATTTTTCTCCTCTTCTTTGGATTATCTGTCCACTATGGCCTGCTAAACAGAAAGAAAGATACTGAGCTTTCTGGTGGGATGTAATAGAACACATTTTTTTAGTTAGTTACAAATCTGTTATTTCATTAATTGGGAACTTAGAGACCTATTAGTAAATGCACAATAAAAAAAAGAACAAAGAAAAACTCACCATAAAAATATGAGAAAAGCACAGTGGTTATACAAATGGAAGGGTCTGCCATGATTCTGGGATCACTTTTTCTGATAACATTTGTGAAAGGCTGGTTCTATAATACCTCATGAGCCCCAGGCATAGTCCTATTGGGTTGTCAATGATTTGGGGGGAAAAACATTGTTGCTTTCTTGATTACTATTTACAAGCATGGAAACATCAAAAGGGTTAGCTTGAAGCAAGCAGAGAGTTATAAGAGATACGATTATTTGACAGGTTCTTTGTCAACGTGTTTCTCTTTAAGAGGACTTTAGGTGATACTGCAGAAGGCCATCCTACATATACTCTGTCATGTTTTGCCAAATGTCTAAATATTAAAGGGATTCTATGCAATAGAAGACCAGAGAGTTGTAAGTTCTACTTTAAAGATTTTTCTTTTTTATCAATTTCAAATCTTCAAGACTTAATCTAGACATCATTTTACCATTATATTTGATATGCCAATTTTGCAATATAGTTAGGAGTGTCGTCCAAGTGTTCAATGTCCCCTTCTCCCTTGCTAGCATACCCTGATTTTAGTCTGGATGGCAGTGTGCAGAAGCAGGCATTTTGGCCCAAGGTGGCTCTTTAATCTTGTTCCTAATTTATCAACTTTTTTGCAGCTAGACGGCCATGTGGTCCACTGTGCTCAAAGAGACATAACGGGGACTGGGCATGGTGGCTCACACCTGTAATCTTACCACTTTGGGAGGCTGAGGCAGGTGGATCACCTGAGGTCACTTGAGACCAGCCTTGCCAACATGGCAAAACCTCAAAAAATAAAAAATTAGCCAGGTGTAGTCGCATGCATCTATCATCCCAGTTACTTGGGGAGGCTCAGGCAGGAGAATTGCTTGACCCAGGAGGTGGAGGTTCCAGTGAGCCGAGATCATACCACTGCACTCCAACCTGCACAATAAAGCAAGACTCTGTCTCAAGAAAGAAGGAAGGAAAGAAGGAAAGAAAGGAAGGGAAAGAAAGAAAGGAAGAGAAAAAAAGAAAGGAAGGGAAAAAAGGAAGGGAAAGAAAGAAAGGCAAAGAAAGGGGAAGGAAGAGGAAGGAAGGAAGGGAAACAAAGGGAAAGGAAGAGGAAGGAAGGAAGGAATGGAGGGAAGGAGAGAGGGAGGGAAAGGGAAAGAAAGAAAGGAATGAAGGGGAAGAAGGGAAAGAGAAAAGAGAAGAGAAAGAGAGGGAAAGAGAAAGAGAGAGAAGAAGGGAGAGGAAGGGAGACAGGCAGAAAGACAGAAAGAAAGATGTAAGGGGACTCATTGGAAAAGTTCGTGATGAACTAGTAAATGGGCTGATTAACTTGCCCTCTTTCCAATTGTCCGTATCTTCAGAAACCATGTTATAATCAAGAGGCAAAAAGAAGGGTGTTTTAATAGGGTGGATGGAGCAGAAAAAAGAAGTGTGGCTGTTTAGTGCTTTTTATTGAGCCACTGGATCAAGCCCACTTTCCTGTGATGTGAGAACAAAGCCACTGTTGGTAGGATATGCTGTGATTTGCCACTCAACACATTTCCTCCAGACAGAATATGCTCAGTGATTAGGAAGAAAGTCTTTCTTAAGAGTTTTCTCTCTGTGCCAATCCTTCAGAACTCTTACGGAAGATAATCTAAAAACAAGGACTTACTGATTTTCAAACTGATGGATTTGAAGAAGGCCCTTAATAGTTATAACAAGACATCAGACACTAAAAAGTGAGAGTAATCATTCATGATATATTCAAAACAACAACAACAACAAAGTTTTTCAACTGCCTTTGTAAATTCTGAAAAGAGAGGTATCTGGGGAAGGAGTTGTTACAAAGAATGACCCAGAACTTTGAAACTAAGGAGGCTAGTCCTAAAAGCCTACGTCTTTGCTCAAAGACACCAAATCTATGTATTTAAAGTAAGAGTAGCAAAACATGGCCATATTTAATGTATATCGCTTACAGAGGTAATCTCAAAAAGAGAGAGTTTTGTTCCTTGTTAGAAAAGTGGAGCTTTTGGCTGGTAAATGCCTTTGGTCAGCCAGCCTTCTAAACCATGAATTAAAAGCAATTAGTTTTCAAGTTACAGACTTTTTTTGCCTCCTGCTCTATAGGCTTTGCCTTCAAGTTATTTTCATCTTAAACAGTTTTAGCGCCCAGAACTGATATTTTGATACCCTGATAATTTGTGGTCTTGCTAAAGACTAGCTCTTTGCACAGCCTCCTGGACTTGATTTGTTATTTCAAACTTCCAATTATTTCACACCTTCCTTTGAGACTTTTTCTAATTGGGTTGTGTTTTCCCAACTGAAATCAGAACTTGTCCAACCCTTGCCTTAATCAAGATGTGTACAGCATTTTTAAATATTGTTTTTACAATCTTCAAAATTTCACTTTGTGGGACAAACCAGAATTTTAAAATAATGGGAAAATAGTTTCTTACCCAATCATCAAGCCCCATTTTTACTTATATAAAGTCCCCATAAATAAACAGTTTGGACAATATTTATAGCTTTAAAATGTTTAGCAGACATTGTGATAATTATCTATGAACCAACAAATGAATTTTATAATTTGTGACTAAGATTATTTCCAACTTCATCCTTTCCCCAGGTAGAAAAAGTCATATTACTGCCACACAGCATATGACCAAGCAGCTATTCAAAACCAAATTAGTCTAAAAACCAGGTACCACTTTCTCATTAGAGAGAAAATAAGAAGCAAAAGCTTAGCTGTTCTTACAAGACCAGAGCAGCTAAATGTCATTCCAAGAATAAAAGGTCTTGTTTTAGTCCCTTGTAGACTGAGAATAAATGTTTTGAGTTACTGGAACTTGATGGGTGTGATTTGCCATTATTTTCCATTTCCTGAAAAATCTTAAGAAAAATAAAATCACAGCTCATATGTTCCACTGCCTTTCCCTAAACTGTTAGGTGTTTAAGTTGCCTTCTAAAAACAGACCTTAATTTTCATGTATATATCTGTCAATGCACGTGGACATTCGCAAGTGTAACTGTTTCTTTAAATGTCTGCACAATGAATCATGTTTCCAGGATAGAAAATTGCTTGGGATAATCTGTAATTCCACATAGTTTATCAAATCCCAATTGAGAACTTTTCAACTAAAAAAATTCAAAAACAGGTTCATATCTTGAAGGGAATAGACTCATGACAACTAAATTAATTATTACATTCTTTCTTACATAAGAGTTTTATACCTCTCCCCTTATTTTAGGTTTCTTAGCCTATTAGTATATTCTCTAGAAAACCAAGCTCAAAAGTTTCAACAAAATAAAGGATGAAATGACCTCTTGCTATCCAAAATAAATGTTGTGATGCTTCAAATACTTTACTCTTTATAGAATGCTACATATACTCAGTGCCAAGCTATTCTTGAGGTGCACATCCAAACACCTTTGTTTTAAAGTTATATAACATATGGAAGGTTAATGGTAATAATTAGTAAAGAGCTAATTTCAAAAACTGTTTGCATTGTAAAAAGCAAGAGTTAATAGTCAATATGCTAAAACAAAAAAATGCCAAAAAGCTAAACAGTTAATGAAGAAAATCAAACAAAACATACAATGTAAACATTGAAGTCTAGCACCATTTAAAGTATTAAAAAAAAAAAACCCTATAACCTTAATGGTCATCATTTGTTTTATAACAGTGCAGACATTTGGACTAACAAGAAAATATTATATTTTTTATCAGATTGCATTTTTTTCTTGAAGAGAGAAAAAGGCTAAATTAAACAGGTGACTTTTCCTTGGCTGGTAATGATCATAGATCAATGTTCTCTAACAGTAACAAATACAGGTCACAAATGTGAGCTGCACACGTATTTTTAATTGCATTAGCCTCATGAAAAATGGTAAAAAAAAAAATATAGGTGAAGTTAATTTTAATATTAAAACCAAATTATAATTTCAACACAATATACAAACTATTAATATGATAGTTTACATTATTTTTATTCAAATTAAGTTGCCAAAATCTGATGGCTATCTTATACTCACATGTTAACTTTGACTATTTATGTTTCAAATGCTCAATAGCCACCTGCAGCTACTAGCTATTGTATTACAGAAGTGCTAGATGCTGGGACCAGAGCAGCAAATAGTACAGACAAGGTCTCAGTTTTCATAGTTTACATTCTACTTCAGGAAAGACACAGACGACTATAAATACAACAAAGAGAAAGAACATCACATGATTTTAAAATTTTATGAAGAAAAGTAAGTTGATGAGATAGAAAACACTGAGGGGTAGGGGTGCTCTGCAGATGTTTCCTTGGTGAGACCTGAACACGTGGGAAACAGTCATGCGATGATGAAGACCATGCTGGATAGAACAGAGAGCTTTTACAATAAATCTCAGATAAAAATAAGCCTGCATGTTCACACAACAGCAGCAACCAAAGGATGCTGAGATCACAGCAAAAAGAATAGAGAGGGAGAATGGTAAAGATATGGTCAGGGCATAGTCAGAGCCTGAGGATGTAGGACTTTGGAAATCAGGATAAAGAGCCTCACAAGTGGCCAAGGGAGGAAGGATCCTGGAAATGTTATGTGTTCAGTTGGAAACCTTGCAAGACTACGCCCCGCAAGTGAGGGCAACAAGATGGAGTCTTCATAAAACACGAAACCAAGCCTGAGTGCCAGAGGACAATGGAGAGACATCTTCAAGATACAGAAATTTAAAAAAAGTCAGCGAATATAAGGTTTAAAAAGGTAAAATAATTATAATAGCAAAAATATCAAAATATTTACGGCATATAGCTAACCAAATGCAATTGATTAGAGAAACTGAAGAAGACCTAAGTAAATAAATAATTATTCCAAGTTTATGGGATGTACTGTGATCCCAATGTTTATGTTCCCCCCAAAATTTGTATGTTACAACCTAATCACCAACATGGCAGTCAGTATCAGGAGGTAAGGCCTGTAGTAGGACATTAGGTCATAAGGACATCCAGAAATGTCCTCCCAAACACACTCAGAAATAATGTTTAACCAAATATCTGAGCACCTCTTGACCCACTCAAGTTGACACATAACTTTAATAATCAATAATTCTATCCTTTGTCAATTTGGCATCCCCTGCACATATATCTCCCTAAACCACATTTAACCTCTCATTAAAGAAACAACACAATTATTCTGCCTAATCTTATACAACTATCCTGTAGACAACCAGAAACACACTAACCCCTTCACCAGAAGAGGAGGTAAAGTCTTTGAGTGATGTTTACTCTTGTTGATCTCCTATAGCTTAAATTACTATGATGTAAAATCAGCAATAAATACTATGGTATTAATAGAACAGATAAAACACACTACATGATTACCTCAACTGATGCAGAAAAGCATTTGACAGAATCCAACACTATTTCATAATAAAAAAAACTCAGAAAACTAGAATAGAAGACATCTTCCTACATATGATGAAGAACTTTATAAAAATTCCACAAGTAATATCATACTCAATAGTGAAAGACTGAGAGATGTCCTTCTAAGGATCAGAAACAAGGCAAAAATGCCTGCTTTCTGCACCACTATTCCACAGTGTCCTAGAAGTTATAGTCAGAGCAATTAGGCAAGAGAAAGAAATAAAAGCATCTAAATTGGAAAAAGAAATTAAGACTGTGTCTATTCACTGATGACAAAATTCTAAATAAAGAAAACTCCAAAGATTCTACAAAAATTCTTTAATGCACACATTTCTATACACCAGTAATGTGTAATCTAGAATGAATGAAATATTTTAAAAAATAAAGTTCAGTGGTTGTCAAGGTTCAGGAATGTGGGAGAGAACTTATTGCAAACTGATATAAGAAATAATTTGGGATGATGAAAATGTTCAATATCATGATTATGGTAGTGGTTATAAAAATGTATATTTCATAGTTCTGTAAATTATACATTTAAAAATTGATGGATTTATTGTATATATATTATACCTCAAAAAGCTGATAAAATATATTTTAAAATAAAACGTATGTTTAATAGCCTCCTTTAAAAATATTTCAATACACAGAGAAAAGTATGGAATGACGGACAGTATAATATCCAAGACGTAAGTTATGACTATTTTAATATATTTTTCTTTACTTTAAATTGCTTATCATGTATATCCATTTGTTTTCTAATCAGAAAAAAAAATCCTATTAAAATATGTAAGAGTATTATGCACTTTACATTTATTTCCATTTAAGAGTTAACATTTTAAAGTATGTGCACTTACCATGTGAAACAGATATCAGTTGACAGTGACAGATAGAGGGAAGTATTGCAATATGCTGAGCTGACATCAAGCACTCAATGCCCATTTTCACATTATGTCTCACAAAACTCTGTGTACTAGAACTCCGTTTTTATATGGGTACAGCCAAAAAGATTCCATAAACCTAAATCATAACTGAAAATTCAAAGGCCATTTCCAATAAAATTGATGTGTTTGACTAGAAATTGGGAAAGCTGTTTGATCATCAGGTCTATCTACATTTTCAACCAAGTGAAATAGTAACAAGATAGTTTTAAGGGACCTGGTAAACAAACCTCAAGTGACCAGGACTATAGAAGCTTAAGTTAGTATGGGTGTTAATGATCTAACCCCATCTTGTCCTTTGTTTCAGACAAAGAAACCTACTGGTGGAGGCGAGAAGGCATCAATTTCTGTGGACAGAATAAATGTTAGCCATCAGGGAAGATGAAAGTTGAATGAATAGAATTACAAAACTAAGACTAGCTCAAACACAGATTGGATTGAAATTCTAGCAGTGGTAGTCTAGTTTTGGAGAGGCAATAGGAAACACGTCTAACAGATTAGGTAAAAAGATAAGGAACTGATTACTCCACGTGAAGATACTGGCTGAAGAATAAATACACTTAGAATCAAGAAGCTCGTAGATAAATGCATAGACTCTCAATCCATAGTAAATGGTTTAAGCAAATGTATTCTAATTCTGTCATCATGGACAGTCCTTTGGAGAACTTCCTTAAGTCTTTGGACAAAATAAAACTAAAACTTACTTCCATGGCACTGTGAGTGTGTATATATATATATATATATTTATATACACACACACACACACATATACATACATATGTGTGTAGGTGTGTGTATATAGTTTTATGATATATATAATATATATTTATAGATATAAATATATTTATAAAATATGTTTATATTTTTATATATTTATTTTTATATATTTATATATCTATATATTTATATATTTATATTTGTATATATTTATATATAAATATATTCACATATATTTATATATAATTTATATATAAATACATTCACATATATTTATATATTTATATATAATATATAAACTTAAATATATATAAATTATATGTATTTATATATATATTGTTTTATTTTGTGTATATACACACACACACACACACACACACATATATTCTCTCTAGTCTAAATGAAATACCCCAGTTTACATATGAGTTCATGTTAGTTGAAACAATTGGCAGAAATTTTTTAAGTTAATAGAGCAAGGCTCAAATTTCAATCTTTTCCAGTGAAAATCCCAGGCTCCTTCCAGTCTCATGCATTCCCCCACCCCTGCCAATACTTAGATGAGAAAAGATGAGTCTGACTCCAGAAAGAAGACAGTGCAGAGCACAGAGTGCCTGCTGTGTCCCCTGCATGTACCACATAAAACACACTGACTCCAGTTTGTTCTTTAGAATAGCTCCCTTCATTTTCCCATGGCATAGTCAAGTTCAGTTCACATTCAAGCAAGGTTGTCCTTCCACAAATTTACTAACTATGGCTGCTTTTCCTACATCCCAGAGCTTGTAAAAGACAATGGAGTCTTCCTTATTCTAAATTGATTTTCTTTCTGTAACACCAAATAGAGAAAAAAAAGTAACGTCATCTGGCTCATGACCAGTCTAGATATGACATATAGGAATAATGATTCCTGTTCTACAAAGTGGTAAGAATTCAGTTACACAAACTTTTAAAGAGCTTAGCACAAGGCTCACACATAATAGGTAATCAGGTTATGGTAGGTATTATTAATGTTGCTTTCATCCATTAATGTCAGATAGGATGATCAATGTGGCAGTCATTTGAGGGGTCCCCATAGAGGGTAACAATCAGAGGGACCTGGCACAGTGGACCTGATACTCCTGCTATTCCCATCTCCCACTATATCATATTTAACCCCAGTAGTGATCAATTCTTTGGGTTCCATCCGTAAGTATTAGCTTCAACATGATACCTTGTGAATTCAGCTCTCAGGCTCTCTTGCCTTTCCTTCTTCATTTAATGCCTGGAACTATACCTGCCCAAACGTGTTATGCTTCCTTTATGAGGGAGGAAAGCGGCAATATAGCTCAGGCATGAATGCAACATCGTACTTTTTTCATCAGTGTTTGAAAAAAAGATAAAGTAGACATTCCTGCCTGCACTAACCCTGTTTGCTCAAAACAGTCGATAACAATTCTTGCCACTAAAATATGAGAGTTGTCGTATGTGTGTGTGTGTGTGTGTGAGTGAAAGAGAGAGAGAAAGTGAGATGAAGAAATGATTGCCGTTTTACCCCAAACTTAGGTTTTCAAGTTCAATGTGTGACACATCAGACCTTTCACTTTGAGTTTTTACTGGCATTAGTTCTAGAACAATCTTCTGAAAAGCTACTACTGCTGAATTTTGAAATCTTCCTGGCCCTACCCCGAGCCACATTTTAAAGGTACGTCAACATGCACTTGGCTCACTCAATATTCAGGAACTTTATTCTTTTTAATATAATTTAATATTATTAATACAAAACAGCACATCTCAGCACTACCATAAAGAGCTAAGATTTACATCAATCTATACTGTTAAGAAAAAGGAACAGACACAGATATGTATAAATTTCCAAAGAAGGACTTATTGACCTAAGCCAAGGATTCACCCCCTTTCCCTCTTGAGGAACTCTTAATTGCTAGGTGAAATGAACCAACTGAAATGAATGTTTAAAGGCTTTACAACCTTCTCAATAAAATCGAACATGTTTAATTGATTTCATAGAATTCCTCTGTAATATGTTAATCACATTTCCTGCAGGACTTAGCTACCTGGCACCATTAGATCCTATAAAATAATGGCAGTTGTTACCCTCTGCAAACACACATCCTTTTCATTTACCACTGAGATCTCAGCATAGGAATGTTTCACATAAAAGAATTTCTCCAGTGTCATCAACTAGCACACAGGAATTGCACATTCTGAGGAAGAAAGTGATATTTATTTTTTCAAACCCCATTCCAGCCAGCTGCCATAAACTCGGTTATTCTGAGGGCTCCTTGTTCATTTTATTTGGTGTCTGCCAACAGGTGACTGAATTCTAGAGTGCATTTATCCACCCTCCCGGGATCCTTCTAATGGAACTATAACTTGGAATCAGGATTTCTCATGGAAAACCCTCGGTCCAGAATCAGCAACCCCTTCCAGAGCCTCCTCTGACATTCACACCAGGAACTGAAGTTCCAAGATGGTCTCAATATTGTATTGGCCACATGGGTCAGAGGATGCTTACTAAAAAGGAAATTCAATGAGCATCAGTCATTCTACATCAGGCAAACTAAAGCTGTAATGCAGTCACCTAAGGTCACCCAATCCTCTGAGAATTAAGGAAAATTGGCTTGAGCCCTTATTCCACATCCTGTGGGATGTGCCTAGCTTTCCTCAAAGATTTTTGCAAAATACCAGAGTGTCTCATGTTCTCTTATGACTTTCTTCAAATTATTTGTCTTGCTGAACTTTTTCCTCTCAGTTCATTTTGCTTGTATCTATTTCCTGGGCTCAAGTGATCCTTCTGCCTCAGCCTCCTCAATATCTGGGACTGCAAGTGTGCACCACCACACCTGGTTAATTTTAAAAAGAAATTGTGAAGATAGGGGTCTCTCTATGTTGCGCAGGCTGGCCTCAAACTCCCGACTTCAAGCATTTCTCCTACCTTCATATCTCAAAGCTTTGGGATTACAGGCATCAGCCACTGTACCCAACCCCAAATCTATTTTTAATTGATTTTATTCCTTCCAAAATCTCTAAGGAAACTTGATTTCCTGAAGAGAGTGCTGTGGTTTTTAAAATCCCCTTTTAATAATAATTGCATTGAGATGTTTCTGTACTTCAAGCCAAGGTGATAACACAGCTTCTATAATAAGGGCCTCTGGGTCCCTGTCCTTCCACCACTCTTAATGAGGTACCTCCTGGAAATCCACAGTCAGAACCAAGGGAGCCATGATCAACAATGCAGAGAGATCTGGAGACCACAAAGTATTTAGAGGATGATGAAAGTGTGGGTGCAGAGTGGTGACTCCAGGAATCTAGACGTAAGCCCATGAAGCCAGTGGTTATTTGATCAACAATATTGTCCTTGATTTTAGATTCAGTTAAAACAAGATACAAAGGAATGTAACTAGGAACACCTGATTTTTTGCTACCAATCAATGGCAGGACAAATTAAAAAAAAAAAAAACTAGCACAAATGGTCTGTATCTCATATGGTATTTAGTTAATTTTTGTAGCACAAATCAAACCATCTAATTCTAGAATTAGTGCCTAAAATGGCAGCTACACTCATCACATTAGTTTCTGCAGCACACAGGTCAAGGATGGCCACAGTGCTTTCCTTAGACTTGCCTCTTCCAAGTTATACTTCTGTCCCTAAATGTCACTTTGAATATTTGTCCAAGAAGACTTCCTGTGCTACATGAAATGTTTGGACAAATCTAAGACTACCTTTTGAGTTTATCTGATGTGCAAAATACATGCATTGATTATTAGGCCAAATGAGATAAAAGAATTTGATTCCTTCAGGATTCTCTGGCAAGGAACAGACTAGAGTAGCAGGGTTGACCTGATTTATACCCCACCCTCTGATTTGCAGGGGATGAAACTAGAGAAGGACAGGACACCTCTTCACCCCAGGAGAAGAAACTGTCTTGCAGGCTGATCACATTGGAGCAGGCAGCAGAAGACAGAAAGGGAAAGTGGTATCTTTTTCAGAGACTGGAATGTCTCCTGTATCATGTTTTAACACTGCCTGTGGCTCTTACTGCAGCATTAAAGACTCTGTAAAAACTGAAAAATAAATTTTAAATGAAGTTGAGAAAATATTGACGTAGTAAAAGCCTTATAAACTTTGCATTGGAAGTTCCCGAAACTTGACTGTTTAAGACACGTTAATTGATGTATTTCCTTTTGAGCTTCCCAAGAGTGCTGTGAGGTAGAAAGGTACTATTTACTTTATACCCATTGCCTCCCATGGAAGTGTAGATGAATGAGTTCGTTCCTGCAGACCCAAAGACAAGACCTTCTCAAGTTGCATTTGTTCTCTCAAAATATGTACAGTTAACTAGAATAAAATTTAATTTGCATAAAGCCTATGCTATTCTGTTTTCTCCATAAGACTATTATCTCATTTTACTACATTTTCTTCAAGGCATCTTTCTATAAACCACATCATGCATAAGTCATGTCTCTGACTCTATGTAAGAGAGAAGCTATCATAAAGATCACTGGAATAGCGTCTCCCTGAAACAGTCACTGTTCCCCTCAACAGTGTCTTTACTTGTAATAGGATGGAAATGTGTTATAAATTTGCAGAATTGGAACCTGGTGCACAGCCTTAAATTGTCCAGACTTATCCAACGGCACTTCTGGCTCCCAGAAAGGCCTTCTTTCCTCTGATATCAAGTCCTGCAATCTCACAATCAGGCCAGGAATTATAGGTGCATGAAAACAAAAAGAATTTTGTAACAAAATTAATTACAAAACAGACATTTTCTTCCTTGTTCATTTTTTGGAGGCTGGCAGTGTTTCACTTTTGCCCTTAGGGTCTATCAAGAACTGAAATCTTGATTTTATCTTAAACAGTTATGTGATTTTGAGTAGGGCAGTCTTCCTTTCTGTGTGTTGAGTCTCTCATCTATAAAATGAGTTTAGACTAAATAATATCTAAAGGACCCTTCTGATCAAAACTCATGAGATGGCCACTATCTTTGTGCTCTGGGAGGGCACCAAGAAAAGAGTATCCCAGCTAGGCTCATCCAGGAAGGCTTCAGGGAAGAAACAGTGATGGTGGTGGACTTTGGAGAATGAGAAGGCTTTTAACTGTGGAAAGACATTCCAGACAGAGGGACGAGGTTAACACAGACTGGAGGAAAGGAAATACACTGCGCTGTCCTAGAACTGCAGGGAGTGCGCATGTCTGCTGTTTGCATAAGGACTTTTCCATAGGCCTATTCTCTTTCCTAGAATTTTTAAAAAATGAAATTTTATTTTAAAGCAAATAAACGTCAAATTATTTTTTGTTATAACTCTCTTGAATTATAATTCACATAACATACAATTCAATTGTATACTATCAAAACATACAATTCAAGAGTTTTTGGTATTCAGTTGACGTAAAAGTAATAGTGGTTTCACCATTACTTCTGCACCAACCTAATATATTAATAGATAATACTGCAGTTATCCTCACAATCAGTTTTAGAACCTGTTTGTCATCCCAAATGAAATCCCAAACCTTTTAGTCATCACTCCCAAATTCCCCCAATCCCTTCCTCAGCCATAAGTAACAACTTATCCACTTTCTTTCTCTATAATCTACTCTCTAACTCTAGTCTATCCATAGATTTGCGATTTGCCCTTTCAGGACATTTCAGATAAATGGAATCATACAAACATGAGTTGTAACCAGCTTCTTTCACTTAGTAAAATATTTTTAAAATTCATCTATGCTATATTATATTTCAGAAATTCATTCCTTTTATTGTTGATTAACATTCCATGGTATGAATACACCACATTACGTTTACCTATTCATCAGCTGATGAACATTTCTGATGCTTAATGTTGTTAAACATTTATGTACAGGTGTTCATGTGGACATATGTTTTTATTTCTCTTGGTTATGTACCCGGGGTGGAACTCCTGAATTGTATGGTAATTCCGTATTTAGCATTTTGAGAAAATGCCAGACGGTTATCCAAAGTGGCTGCACCATTTCACATTTCCGTCAGCAGAATATGAGAGTTCCAGTGTCTCTGCATCCTCAACCCAACTTCTCATTATCTGCCTTTTGATTATAATAATCCTAGTGAGTAACTTACTGCGGCTTTGATTTGCATTTACTTGGTGACTAATGATATCAAACATCATTTCATGGTTTAAATTCATTTGTGTTCTAATTAAACATGTGTATATTCATTCATGTTCTGATTAAATATTTGTACATTTTGCAAAAATATTCAGATAATTTTCCCATTTTAATTGGGTTGTCTTTTAATACATTGTGTTGTAGGAGTTCTTTGTATACTCTAGGTCAGGGATATACAATCTTTTTGCTTCCTGAGTCACATTGTAAGAAGAACTGTCTCGGGCCACACATAAAATACACTAACTCTAATAGCAGACGAGCTTTAAAAAAAAAAAAATCACACACAAAAAACTCAGTGTTTTAGCAACGTTTATGAGTTTGTATTGGGCCATATTCAAAGCTGTCTTCGACCACATGTGGTCCATGGGCTGCGGGTTGGACAAGCCCGCCGTAGGTAAGAGTACTGAATCAGATATGTGATTTGCAAATATTTTCTCCCATTCAGAAAAAAAGTGAGGTTATTAGCATTATCACATTTGAAAGAACAGAAAAAGAACAAGAAAGTCTTCCAATGCAAGATGACAAATACTGCACTATTTTCTGCAAAACACAATTTAATGTTTATATAGCAAACAACAAATACGTTAAACTCTACTTTTAAAACTTTCATTAAAGTCACCACCAGAGTTGGTTGGTTTAAAAAAAAAAAAAAAAGGTAAAAATAAGCCCCAAGAACACAGGCATAGATGCCTCTACAGAGAATTGTTGATTACTCCAGTAAGCCTATCATAGCTTTTATAAATCATGTTTTACCAATTCACATGCTAGAATTACATCACAAAACAAGCCACGGAAGGGATCTGGCCACATGTTGTAACCATTAAAATGACGTTTCGTGCTATAGAGCATGCGTTAGAGGTACTCTCTACATGAAGTCTGACTAGATAGTTCAAAATCTCTTATGATTGACCAATTAGTTGCTTCCAAAGAAAGAACACCACAAACCCAGAAGATAATGTAAACACTGGCTCATTAGGGCAAGCCCTTTTCTTGTTAGATTGTGGTCTCTGTTGTGTGCTGAATGGTAAAATATAATTCAGTGTTCATTTTGCTATGAACAGCAAAAGATTTCATGTATGAGAAAACGCCGGGCAGAAAAAGGTGATTTCAGAACAGAGCTTAGAAAACATAATCCTTTACATGAAGTGAATTCGGCATTGAGCAGTTTGCCCTCTGCTTATGTCCACTTCATCTTCTGCTCTGAAAATTCCAGCTGGGCTTCTTGCTCCCGTCTTAAACATTCTCTTTCCTGGAGCAGTGAATGCTGAAGTGCATCTATAATAGCTGAATCCTACTCCACTGAGCTGAGCCACAGGCCCTGCACGGAAAGACCTGGGAAACATTAGCTTGCTTCTGGTCTGGCCATAATGAAAATAAATGAGGGCTTCAATTTAAAGTCGTTACTAAAAATTTGTTCTTTCCTCCATTCTAATTCTGAGACCCACTTGCAGCTAATTAGAACTTTCCCAGCATGATCTCCCAGCACACTGCTAGTGTAAACACCAACCATCTGAGTTTCATTACAATAAAGAAATCAAATAAACAGTGGAGCAGAAAACAGTAGTTTGGGCATGGCTCATTACAGCACAATGCAGTTAATATTCCTCACTCGGGAAGGAAAAGAAGGTATTGGGCAAGCAGGGCTGATGTCCAGTGCTTTCCATTCTTATTAACAACGTTAGCTGGACTGGGGATTATTTTTTACCATTAACATTTTTTGGAGAATGAGGAGGGATTTTTTTTTTAATGAAAAAGAAAAAGAAGTGCCCTCTGAACCTTGTTGTAAACAAAGAGAAAAGGTAATTATTTGCTCTGGGCTACTCGCTGCTTCTCCAGTTTCTCATAGAATATATTGTTTACAATTTACATAAGGAAAAAGAAAAAGAACGAGGAATACAATATCCATTAATCTACTTAGGGTTTTTATTATTTATCCTAGCTACAAACAAATCTTTGCCAACGTAGGATGGGTATGACTATATGATTTCTAATATCTAGAATTTTTTAAAAAATAAAAACATACATAAGAGAGTCATTCATGTATTTAGAAATTTTACTGATCTCACTCACACTTACTAATATTTGGAAATAATCACATAAAAAAATCATTCTGAAGGTTTTCTGCATTGTTTAACATGATCTTGGAACCATCAAAGGAAGAAAGATCCAAATATTTCTGTCTCTAAAACTTAACCCTGCTTTTAAGTAACTATTAAAATCTAAAGACATGTATTGAATTTGGTTCAGAAACTCAACAAAGGAATGATTTCTTTGGTAATAGCATGTTCTAAGAGGAAAATATTAACCAATCACACAAGGCCTCATGTGATATTGCTTGTGTGGCTGTGGCTCAGATTTCATAATCGGACTTTGGATCAGGTCAGAATTTAATTGCATATGATAGAAATTGCTTAGCCCCTCACTTAAAAAGCAGCTTCAGCGAAGAACATGTAGACATGCTCCTTATTTCCTCTCTGAGGCAGTCTAGTTTTAGATGCGTAAATGTCACATCACCGGTACTTCAAAATTTAAATCATTACAGACAAATTATGATACCAGAACATATTCACTCAGATTTTCTCAAATGCTTTGGGCTAAGATTAAAATACTTGCAAAACAGCCCCTTTATGCTTCTGCTTTGACCACTCTGAAAACCTGTTGTATAAAAGAACCCATAGCAAGATCCTAAACTGTATAAATCAATAATTGGGAAGAAAAAAAAAAGTCACAAAAAAAGCAAATAGTATTGAAATGGATCACCTTAGGAAAAAAAGAACAAAATAAATGCATGCTCTGACCTTGAGATTCATTTTAATTTGTGGAAGGAAACAATCACTCATCCCTGAGCAAAAAAAAACAAAACATAAATAAAATAAAAAGAAGAAAAAACGGAAAAGAAACAGGGAGGGATTTGTCTGCTGTGGTTGTCTCAGTAAAGAAAGAAAAAAACAAGCAAGCTTTCCTACAACAATTTAAAGTACTGTTTTGGAATTAATTGTCTATGTCTCATCAACATGCTGAAAGACAGTTAAACTCAAGGAAAACAAATTTCCAAAGAAATTAAAACTGAAGATAGCAATTTTTAAAATCGAAAGTGCTATCATTTCACTTTTTCTAATCCACTTAATCTGAAAACGATCTATTAGGTTGATGCAACAGTAATGGCAAAAACCTCAATTACTTTTACACCAATCTAATACCTTTGTACAAAAAACACACTTTGTGTAATTCAACAAGTATTTATTGAGCATTGGTCTGCTAGATGCCAAATCTATTCACTGATTTTTAAGGTGAGATTTGTGTACTCTCATGTCCATAGCTGTAAAATAAGAGGTTTTGATTAGATAGTTGAGAGGGCCCTCAGCTTCTTACAGCGTAGACCCATTATTTCACCATTAGGCAATGCACCATGTCTTAAGCTCTGCAATCCAGCCATGTTCCTTTTGCCTGGTCAGAATTCTCCATGACAGAATATGGAAGAGAACTCTGCTATCCTCAGAACTGACCAGCCTTCTGTAAAGCCATGAGGCTTAAGAATTATAGTGTTTAGGAGAGAGATCCAAGATGACCGATTAACAACAGCTCAGGATTGTAGCTCCCAGTGAAAGCGCAGAGAGCGAGTGGACGCCGCACTTTCAGACGAATTTTTGTTGCCCACAGACTGGGAGATTCCCGGCGGAGGAGCCACACGGGTCGCCAGCGTGACTTTTTTGGCCG
>CAUYLG010048482.1:0-14574 GCA_963573385.1 Cacajao melanocephalus
AATCGAATGGCGAATGGAACGGAATGGAAAATGGTATGGAAAGGAGAATGGAATAGAATAGATAATGGAATGGAGAATGGAATGGAATGGAGAAAGGAATGGGAAGGAATAGAGCATGGAATGGAAAGGAGAATTGAATGGAATGGAGTATGGATTGGAAGGGAGAACAGAATGTAATTGAGAATGAAACAGAATGGAGAATGGAATGTAATGGAGTGGAGAATGGAATAGAATGGACAATGGAATGGAATGTAGAATGGAATGGAAAGGAGAATGGAATGTAATTAGAATGGAATGGAGAATGGAATGGAATGGAGAATTGAATGGAATGCGGAATGAAATGGAGAATGGAATGGAATGGAGAATCGAAAGGAATGGACAATGGAATGTAGAATGCAATGGATGGGAGAATGGATTGGAATGGAGAATGGAGTGAAATTGAGAATGGAATGCATTGGCTAGAGGAAGGGAGAGTCGAATGGAGTGGAGAATGAAATGGAGAATGGAATGTAATGGAGATTGGAATGTAAGGAGAATGGAATGTAATGGAGAATGGAATGGAGAATGGAATGGAGAATGGAATGGAATGGAGGAGAATAGAAAATATTCGAGAATGGAACGGAATAGATAATGGAATGGAGAATTGATTGGATAATGGAATGCAGAATGAAAAGGAATGGATAATCGATGGAAATGAAGAATAGAATGGAAATGGAATGGAATGGAGAATGGAAATTAATGGAGAATGGAAAGGAGAATGGAATGGAATGGAATGTAGAATGGAATGTATTTGAGAATAGAATGGAGAATGGAAAGAAATGGAGAGTGAAATTGAGAATGTAATGGAATAGAAAATGGAATGAAATGGAAAATGGAATGGAATGGAATGGAGGAAGGAATGGAATGTAGAATATAATGGAGAGTGGAATGGGGTGGAAAATGGAATGTATAATGGAATGGAATGGAAAATGGATGGGAAAATGTAATGGAATGGGGAAAGGAATGAAATGTTCAATGGAAATGGAATGGAGATTGGAATGAAGAATGGAATGTAATGGAGAATGTAATGGAAAGGAGAATGGAATGGAGAATGGAATAGAATGGAGAATGGAATGGAATGCAGAATGGAAATGAGGATGGAATGGAATAGAGAATAAAATGGAATAGACAATGGAGTGGGGAATGGAATGGAATGGAGAATGGAATGGAATGGTGAATGGAATATAATGGATTATGGAATGGAATAAAGAAAGGAATCCAATGGAGAATGGAATGGAGAATAGAATGGAATTGAGAATGGAATGCAGAATGGAATGGAATGGAGAATGGAATCAAATGGAGAATGGAATCAAATGGAGATTGGAATGGAGTATGGAGTGGAATGGAGAATGTAATGGAAGGGAGAGTGGAATGGAGAATGGAATGGAATGGAGAATGGAACAGAATGGAGAATGGCATAGAGAATGGAATAGCATGGAGAATGGAATGGAATGGAGAATGGAATGGGTAGAGAATGGAATGGAATGGATTATGTAATGGAATGGCGAATGGATTCAAAAGGAGAATGGAATGGAGAACAGAATGGAATGGAGAATGGAATGCAGTGGATAATGGAATGGAGAATGCAATGGAATGGAGAATGGAATGAAATGGAGAATTGAGTGGAATGGATAATGGTATGGAATGGAATGGGGAATATGATATAATGGAGAATGGAATGGAATGGAGAACATAATGGAATGGAATGAAGAATCGAATGGAATGGAGAATGGAATGCATTGGATAATGAAATGGAATTTAGAATGGAATGGAAAGGAATGGAAAGTGGAATGGAATGATGAATGTAATGGAGAATGGAATGGAATGGAATGGAGGATGGAATGGAAAGGAATGGAGAAAGGAATTGAATGGAGAATGGAATGGAATGGAATGGAGAAAGGAATGGAATGGAGAATGGAATGGAATGGAATGGAGTAAGGTCTGGAATATAATGGAGAACGGAATGGAGAATCAAAAGGAAAGAAGAATGGAATGGAATGGAGAAAGGAATGGAACGGAGAAAGGAATGCAGTGGAATGGAGAAGGGAATGGAGAAGGGAATGGAATGGACAATTGAATGGAATGGAGGGGGGATTGGAATGGAATGAAGAATGAAATGGAAAATGCAATGGAATTTAATGGAGAAAGGAATGGAATGGAGAATGGAAACGAATGTAGAATGGAATGGAAAGGACAATGACATGAAGAATGGAATGGAATGCACAATGGAATGGATTGTAAAATGGAATGGAGAATGGAATGGAATGGAGAATTGAATGGCGAATGTAATTGAATGGAATGGAGAATGGTATGGAATGGAGAATGCAATGGAATGGATAATGAAATGGAAAATGGAATGGTATGGAGAATTTAATGGAATGCAGAATGCAATGGAGATTTCATGGAATGGAGAATGGAATGAAATGGAATGGAATGGAATGGAATCGGGAATGGCATGGTATGCAGTATGGAATGGAATGCAGAATGGAATGGAGAATGGAATGGAATGGAGAACGGAATAGAAAGGAGAATGGAATGGAGAATAGAATTGAATAGAGAATGGAAAGGAATGGAGAATGGAATTAAATGGAGAATGCAATGGAATGGAAAGGAGAATGGAATGGAATTGAGTATGAAATGGATTGGAGAATGGAATGGAATGGGAAATGGAATGTAATGGAAAGGAAAATTGAATGGAATGGAGAACGTAAAGGAGAATGGAATGGAATGGAATGGAGAATGGATGGAATCGAATGGAGAAAGGAATTGAATGGAGAATGGATTGCAATGGAATGGAGAAAGGAATGGAATGGAGAATGGAATGTAATGCAATGGAATGGAGAATGGAATGGAATATAATGAAGAATGGAATGGAGAATGGAATGGAAAGGAATGGAGAATGAAATGGAATTTAGAATGGATTGGAATGGAATGGAGAATGCAATGGAAAGGAGAATGGAATGGAGAATGGAATGGCATATAGAAAGGAATTAAGTGGAAGGGTGAATGGAATGGAATGGAGAATGGAATGGAATGGATAATGCTATGGAATGGAGAATGGGATGGAATGGAGAATGGAATGAAGAATGGAATGGCATGGAGAATGGAATGGAATGGAGAATGAAATTGAGTAGAGAATGGAATGGAATGGATTATGGAATGGAATTGAGAATTGATTCGAAAGGAGAATGGAATGGAGAACAGAATGGAATGGAGAATGGAATGCACAGGAGAATGGAATGGAGAATGGAATGGAATGGAGAATAGAATGGAGAATGCCATGGAATGGAGAATGGAATGAAATGGAATGCAGAATTGAATGGAATTGAGAATGGTATGGAATGGAATGGGGAATGGAATATAATGGAGAATGGAATGGAATGGAGAGTGTAATGGAATTGAATGGAGAATGGAATTGAATGGAGAATGGAATGGAATTGAATGGAGAATGGAATGGAATGGAATGGAGTAAGGAATGGAATATAGTGGAGAACAGAATGGAGAATGGAATGGAAAGGAAAGGAGAATGGAACGGAATGGAGAAAGGAATGTAATGGAGAATGGAATGGAATGAAATGGAGAACAGAATGGAATGGGAAATGAAATGGAATGGAGAATGGAATGGAAGTGAGTATGAAATGGATTGGAGAATGGAATTGAATGGGAAATGGAATGGAATGGAAAGGAAAATTGAATGGAATGGAGAACGTAATGGAGAATGTAATGGAGTACGGATGGAATGGAATGGAATGGAGAAAGGAATTGAATGGAGAATGGAATGGAATGGAAAATGGAATGTAATGCAATGGAATGGAGACTGTAATGGAATATGGTGGAGAATGGAATGGAAAATGTAATGGAAAGGAATGGAGAATGAAAAGGAATTTAGAATGGATTGGAATGGAATGGAGAATGCAATGGAATGGAGAATGGAATGGAATATAGAATGGAACTAAATGGAAACAGACGTTCTTCCCTAAACTTGGCCATGCTTGTCTCGATCTCTCAAACCCATGACCAGACCAGATCAGCCTCCCAAAGGACTGGGCCTCCTGGCACTCAGCTGTCTCCCATCTCTTACCTAATGAACGGCTGGCTGGTTAAAGGTACATAACGAAAGGCAGGCCTGCTGTCCTGGGCCTGCCATTTCTCCGCTTAGGTATAAATATTTATTTTCCAAATTATTTTCTCAATATTTTTTTTCCTCATTATTTTCACCTTCCTCAATTTTTCTTTCCTTTTTCCTAAACGGAGACAGCCATTGTTCCCTCACCTTTGCCAGGCTGGTCTCAATCTCTCGAAACCATTTCCAGCCTGGCTAGGCCTCCCAAAGGGCTCCTCTTCCCGGCACTCAGCTGTCTTCCATCACTTACCTAATGAGTGGCTGGCCGGTTACAAAACAAAGGGCCGAACAGAACCCCTTGGCCTGCCTTTTCTCCATGTACGTATAAATATTTATTTTCTGAATTATTTTCCCAATACTGGATTTCCAAATTAGTTTCACCTTCCTCTATTTTTTTTTCTCTTTTCATAAACAGAGACAGGTGTTCTTCCCTCAACTTTGCCAGGCTGGTCTCGATCTCTCGAAACCATGACCAGCCAAGCTCGGCCTCCAAAGGGCTCGGCCTCCAGACACTCAGCTGTCTTCCATTACTTACCTAATGAACTTCTGTCCGGTTATGTAACATACAGAACAAAGGGCCAGCCGACTGCCCTGGGCCTGCCATTTCTCTGTTTACATTTAAATATTTATTTTCTGAATTATTTTCACAATATTTATTTTCCGAATTATTTTCCCAATACTGGTTTTCCAAATTAGTTTCACCTTCCTCTTTTTTTTTTTTCTCTTTTCCTTAATAGAGACAGGCGTTCTTCCCTCACCTTGGCCAGGCTGGTCTCGATCTCTCGAACGCATGACCAGCCCGGCTCAGCCTCCAAAGGGCTCGGCCTCTCGACATTCAGCTGTCATCCATCACTTACCTAATGCCCATCTGGCCGGTTACATAACGTACATAACAGAGGGCCAGCCAGCCGCCCTGGACCTGCCATTACTCCATGTACATATAAATATTTATTTCCAGAATTCTTTCCACAACATTTATTTTCTGAATGATTTTCATCTTCCTCTTTTTTATTTTCTCTTCTCCTAATCAGAGACAGGCGTTCTTCCCTCGCCTTGGCCAGGCTGTTCTCGATCTCTCAAACCCGTGAACAGCCCGGCTCGGCCTCACAAAGGACTCGGTCTCCCGGCACTCAGCTGACTCCCATCACTTACCTAATGAACGGCTGGCAGGTTACACATAGATAATGAAAGGCAGGCCGGCTGTCCTGGGCCTGACATTTCTCCATGTACGTATAAATATTTATTTTCCAAATTATTTTCACAATATTCGTTTTCCAAATTATTTTCACCTTCTTCTATTTTTTTACTTCTCCTAAATGGAGAAGCCATTCTTCCCTCACCTTGGGCATGCTGGTGTCTATCTCTCGAACCTGTGACCAGCCCAGCTCAGCCTCCCAAAGGCTCTCCCTCCTGGCACTCAGCTGTCTTCCATCACTTACCTAATTTATGGCTGGCTGGTTACATAATGAAGGGCCAGACGGCAGACCTTAGCCGGCCACTTCTCCGAGTACGTTTATTTATTTATCTAATTATTTTCCCAATACTGGTTTTCCAAATTAGTTTCAACTTCCTGTATTGCTTTTTCTCTTTTCCTAAACGGAGACAGGCTTTCTTCCCTCACCTTTGCCAGGCTGGTCTTGATCTCTCGAACTCATGACCAGCCCAGCTCATCCTACAAAGGGCTTGGTCTCCCGGAACTCAGCTGTCTTCCATCACTTACCTAATGAACTTCTGGCCGGTTATGTAACATACATAAAAAAAGGGCCAGCCAACTGCCCTGGGTGTGCCATTTCTCAGTGTACATATAAATATTTATTTTCCGAATTATTTTCACAATATTTATTTTCCAAATTATTTTCACCTTCCTCTATTTCTTCTTTCTCTTCCAATAAATGGAGACAGGCATTCTTCCCTCAGCTTAGCCAGGCTGGACTCGATCTCTCAAACACGTGATGGGCCTGGCTCGGCCTCCCAAATTGCTCAGCCTCTCGGCACTCAGCTGTCTTCCATCACTTACCTAAGGAATGGCTGACACTTTGTATAACGTACAAAATGAACGGCCGACCTGCCGGCTGTGGCCTGCCATTTCTCCATGTACCTATAAATATTTATTTTTTGAATTATTTTCAAAATATTTATTTTCTGAATTATTTTCACCTTCCTCTATTTTACTTTCTCTTTTCCTAAACAGAGACAGGGATTCTTCCACCACCTTGGCCAGGCTGGTCTCAATCTCTTGAATACGTGACCAGTCCGGCTCGGCCTCTCAAAGTGCTCAGTCTACCAGCACTCAGCTGTCTTCCATGACTTACCTAATGAATGGCTGGCCAGTTGCATAACAAAAGGCCTGCTGGCTGTCCAGGGCCTGCCATTTCTCCATGTACTTATAAATGTTTATTTTCTGAATTTCTTTCACAATATTTATTTTCCGAATTATTTTCACCTTCCTCAATTTTTGTTTCCCTTTTCCTGAACGGAAACAGACATTCTTCCCTCACCTTGGCCATGCTGGTCTTGATCTCTCAAACCAGTTACCAGCCCGGCTATGCCTCCCAAAGGACTCGGCCTCCCGGCACTCAGCTGTCTTCCATCACTTACTTAATCAACTTCTGGCCAGTTACATAACGTACCTAACAAAGGGCCGGCCAACTGCCCTGGGCCTGCCATTTCTCAGTGTACATATAAATATTTATTTTCCTAATTATTTTCACAATATTTATTTTCTGAATTAATTTCACCTTCCTCTATTTTGTTTTTCTCTTCTCCTAAATGGAGACAGGCATTCTTCCCTAACCTTAGATAGGCTGGTCTCGATCTCTCAAACCCGTGACCAGCACAGCTCGGCCTCCCACAGGGCTCGGCCTCTCGGCACTCTGCTGTCTCCCATCACTTACCTAATGAAAGGCTGGCGGGTTACATGTACATAACGAAAGTCAGGCCGGCTGTCTTGGGCCTGCCATTTCTCTGTGCACATATAAGTATTTATTTTCCAAATTATTTTCACAATATTTATTTTCTGAATTATTTTCACTTTCCTCAATTTTTTTTCCATTTTCCTAAACGGAAACGAGCGTTCTTCCCTCAACTTGGCCATGCTGGTCTCTATCTCTCAAACCCGTGACCAGCCCGGTCTGGCCTCCCAAGGGACTCGGCCTCCCGGCAGTCAGCTGTCTACCATCACTTACCTAATGAACGGCTGTCCGGTTACAGGTACATAACAAAAGGCAGGCTGGCTGTCCTGGGCCTGCCATTTCTCCGTGTATGTATAAATATTTATTTTCTGAATTATTTTCTCAATATTTATTTTCCAAATTATTTTCACATATTTATTTTCCAAATTATTTTCACCTTCCTCTATTTTGTTTTCCTCTTCTCCTAAACGTACACAGGCATTCTTCCCTAATCTTGACCAGGCTGGTCTCGATCTCTCGAACCTGTGACCAGCCCATCTCGGCCTCCGAAATGGCTCAGCCTCTCGGCACTCAGCTGTCTTCCATCACTTACCTAATGAACAGCTGGCATGCTGCGTAACATACATAACGAAAGGCAGGCCATCTGCCCTGGGCCTGCCATTTCTCCATGTACATATAAATATTTATTTTCCGAATTTTTTTCACAATATTAATTTTCTGAATTATTTTCACCTTCCTCAATTTTTTTTCCCCTTTTCTTAAACCGAAACAGGGGTTCTTCCCTCACCTTGGCCATGCTGGTCTCGATCTCTCAAACCCATGACCAGCCCGGCTCGGCCTCCCAAAGAACTCGGCCTCCCAGCACTCAGCTGTCTCCCATCACTTACCTAATGAACGGCTGGCCAGTTACAGGTACATAACGAAAGGCAAGCCGGCTCTCCTGGATCTGCCATTTCTCCATGTACATATAAATATTTATTTTCTGAATTATTTTCCCAATACTGGTTTCCCAAATTAGTTTTACCTTCCTGTATATTTTTTCTCTTTTCTTAAACAGAGACAGGCATTCTTACCTCACCTTTGCCCGGCTGGTCTCGATCTCTCAAAACCATGACCAGCCCAGCTAGGCATCCTAAGGGCTTGGCCTTCCGGCACTCAGCTGTCTTCCGTCAATTACCTAATGAACTTCTGGCCGGACACATATCGTACATAATAATGGGCCGGCCAGCTATGCTGGGCCTGCCAATTCTCCATGTACATATAAATATTTATTTTCCAAATTATTTTCACAACATTTATTTTCTGAATTGTTTTCACCTTCCTCTATTTTTTCTTTCTCTTCCAATAAACGGAGACAGGCATTCTTCCCTCAGCTTAGCCAGGCTGGACTCGATCTTTTTAACACGTGACCAGCCCGGCTCAGCCTCCAAAATTGCTCTGCCTCCCAGCACTCAGCTGTCTTCCATCACTTACCTAAGGAACGGCTGACACTTTGCGTAACATACCTAATGAACAGCCGACCAGCTGGCAGTGGACTGCCATTTCTCCATGTACGTATAAATATTTATTTTCTGAATTATTTTCACAATATATATTTTCCGAATTATTTTCACCTTCCTCTATTATTTTTCACTTCTCCTAAACGGAGACAGCCGTTCTACCATCGCCTTGGCCAGGCTGGTCTCAATCTCTCAAACCCATAACCAGCCCAGCTTGGCCTCCCAAAGTTCTCCCCTCCTGGCAGTCAGCTGTCTTCCATCACTTACCTAATGAATGGCTGGCCGGTTACATATCGAAGGACCAGAAGGCAGCCCTTGGCCTGCCATTTCTCCATGTACCTATAAATATTTATTTTCCAAATTATTTTCCCAATACTGGTTTTCCAAATTAGTCTCACCTTCCTCTATTTTTTTTTCTCTTTTCCTAAACGTAGACCGGCCTTCTTCCCTCACCTCTGCCAGGCTGGTTTCGATCTCTCAAAACCATGATGAGCCTGGCTCGACCTCCAAAGGGCTCGGCCTCCCAGCACTCAGCTGTCTTCCATCACTTACCTAATGAACTTCTCTCCGCTTACGTAAAGCAAAAAACAAAGGGCCTGCCGGCTGCCCTGGGCCTCCCATTTCTCCATGTACATATAAATATTTATTTTCCAAAGTATTTTCACAAAATTTATTTTCTGAATTATTTTCACCTTCCTCAATTTTTGTTTCCCTTTTCCTAAACAGAAACAGGCATTCTTCCCTCACCTTGGCCATGCTGGTCTCGATCTTTCAAACCAGTTACCAGCCCGACTCGGCCTCCCAAAGGACTCGGCCTCCCGGCACTCAGCTGTCTTCCATCACTTACTTAATCAACTTCTGGCCGGTTACATAATGTACCTAACAAGGGGCCAGCCGACTTCCCTGGGCCTTTCATTTCTCCATGTACATATAAATATTTATTTTCCGAATTATTTTCACAATATTTATTTTCCAAATTATTTTCACCTTCCTCTATTTTGTTTTTCTCTTCTCTTAAATTGAGACAGGGGTTCTTCCATCACCTTGGCCAGGCTGGTCTCGATCTCTCAAACCAGTGACCTGCCCAGCTCGGCCTCCCAAAGTTCTCCCCCTCCAGCACTCAGCTGTCTTCCATCACTTCCCTAATGAATGGCTGGCTGGTTACATATCGAAAGACCAGACGGCAGCCCTTGGCTTGCCATTTCTCCATGTACCTCTAAATATTTATTTTCTGAATTATTTTGCCAATACTGGTTTTCCAAATTAGTCTCACCTTCCTCTATTGTTTTTTCTCTTTTCCTAAACATAGACAGGCCTTCTTCCCTCACCTCTGCCAGGCTGGTTTCGAACTCTCAAAACCCTGATGAACCTGGCTCAACCTCCAAAGGGCTCAGCCTCCCGGCACTCAGCTGTCTTCCATCACTTACCTAATGAACTTCTCTCCAGTTACGTAACATACGTAACAAAGGGACAGCCAACTGCCCTGGGCCTGAAATTTCTCTGTGAACATACAAATATTTATTTTCCGAATTATTTTCACCTTCCTCTATTTTTTTTCACTTCTCTTAAATGGAGACAGCTGTTCTTCCCTCAGCTTGGCCAGGCTGGTCTCGATCTCTTGAACCCATGACCAGCCCAGCTCGGCATCCCAAAGGGCTCCCCCTCCCGGCACTCAGCTGTATTCCATCACTTAGATAATGAATGGCTGGCCGGTTACATAACGAAGGGCCGGACGGCAGCCCTTGGCCTGCCATTTCTCCATATACGTATAAATATTTATTTTCTGAATTATTTTCCCAATACTGGTTTTAAAAAATAGTTTCACATTCCTCTATTTATTTTCTCTTTTCCTAAACGGAGACAGCAGGTCTTCCCTCACTTTTGCCAGGCTGGTCTCGATCTCTCGAACCCATGACCAGCCCGGCTAGGCATCCAAAGCGCTCGGACACCCGGCACTCAGCTGTCTTCCATCACTTACCTAATGATCTTCTCGGCCAGATACGTAACATACTTAAAAAGGGCCAGCCGGCTGCCCTTGGCCTGCCATTTTTCCGTGTATATATAAATATTTCTTTTCCAAATTATTTTCACAATATTTATTTTCAGAATTATTTTCACCTTCCTCTATTTTTTTTTCTATTTTCCTAAACAGAGACAGCCGTTCTTCCCTCACTTTGCCAGGCTGGACTCGATCTCTCGAACCCATGACTAGCCTGGCTCGGCCTCTGAAGGGCTCCGCCTCCAGGCATTCAGCTGTCTTCCATCACATAACTAATGAACTTCTGGCCGGTTACGTAACGTACATAACAAAGGGCCAGTCGGCTGCCCTGGGCCTATCATTTCTCCGTGTACATATAAATTTTTTTCTGAATTATTTTCACAAGATTTATTTTCCGAATTATTTTCACCTTCCTGTATTTTTTTTTTCTCTTCTCCTAAATGGAGACAGGCGTTCTTCCCTCAACTTGGGTTGAGGTTGGGTTCCCTCAACTTGAACCCATGACCAGCTGGGCTTAGCCTCCCAAATTGCTCGGCCTCCTGGCAATCAGCTGTCTTCCATCACTTACCTAATGAATGGCTGGCAGGTTATGTAACGTACATAACGAAAGACAGGCCGGCTGTCCTGGGCCTACGATTTCTCCCTGTACTTATAAATATTTATTTTCCAAACTATTTTCCCAATATTTATTTTCCGAATTGTTTTCACCGTCTGCTTTTTTTTTTCCATTTTCCTAACTGGAATTAGGCGTTATTCCCTCACCTTGGCCATGCTGGTCTAGATCTCTCAAACCCGTGACCAGCCCAGCTCGGCCTCCAAAGGGCTCGGCCTCCCGGCACTCAGCTGTCTTCCATCACTTACCTAATGAACTTCTGGCCGGTTATATAACATACATAACAAAGGGCCAGCCGACTGCCCTGGGCCTGCCATTTCTCCATGTACATATAAATATTTATTTTCCGAATTATTTTCACAATATTTATTTTCTGAATTATATTCACCCTCGTCTATTTTTTTTTTTTTTTTTTGTCCTCTCCTAAATGGAGACAGGCGTTCTTCCCTCACCTCTGCCAAGCTTGTCTCGATCTCTCGAACCAGTGACCAGCCTGGCTCGGCCTAACAAATGGCTCGGCCTCCCAGCACTCAGCTGTCTTCCATCATTTTCCTAATGAACGGCTGCCAGGTTACATAACAAAGGGCCGGACAGAAGATTTTGGCCTGCCATTTCTCCGTGTATGTATAAATATTTATTTTCCGAATTATTTTCCCGATACTGGTTTTCCAATTTAGTTTCACCTTCCTCTATTGTTTTTTCTCTTTTTCCTAAATGAAGACAGGCGTTCTTCCCTCACCTTTGCCAGGCTGGTCTCGATCTCTCATCAAACACATTACCAGCCTGTCTTGGCCTCCAAAGGGCTAGGCCTCCTGGCACTCTGCTGTCTTCCATCACTTACCTAATGAACTTCTGGCCTGTTACATAATGTGCATAACAGAGGGCCGGCCAGCTGCCCTGGGCCTGCCATTACTCCGTGTACATATAAATATTTATTTTCCGAATCATTTTCACAATATTTTTTTCCGAATTATTTTCACCATCCTCAGTTTTTTTTTTCCCTTTTCCTGAATGGTCACAGGCGTTCTTCCCTCACCTTGGCCATGCTGGTGACAATCTCTCAAACCTGTGACCAGCCCAGCTTCGCCTCTCAATGAACTCGACCTCTCTGCACTCCGCTGTCTCCTATCACTTACCTAATGAACGGCGGGCAGGTTACACATAATAACGAAAGGCAGGCCAGCTGCCCTGGGCCTGCCATTTCTTCGTGTACATATAAATATTTATTTTCCAAATTATTTTCAAAATATTTATTTTCTGAATTATTTTCACCTTCCTTTATTGTTTTTTACTCTTCTACTAAACGGAGACAGACATTCTTCCCTCACCTTGGCCAGGCTGGTCTCGATCTCTCAAAGCCGTAACCAGCCTGGCTCGGCCTCCCAAAGACTTGGCCTCCCGGCACTCTGCTGTCTCCTATCACTTACCTAATGAATGGCTGGCCAGTTACACATACATAACAAAAGGCAGACCGGGTGCTCTGGGCCTGCCATTTCTCCGTGTACATATAAATATTTATTTTCTGAATTATTTTCACAATATTTTCTGAATTATTTTCACCTTCCTCTATTTTTTTTTTACTTCTCCTAAACAGAGACAGCTGTTCTTCCCTCACCTTGGCCAGGCTGGCCTCAATCTCTCAAACCTGTGACCATCCCAGCTCGGCCTCCCAAAGGGCTCCCTCTCCCGGCACTCAGCTGTTTTCCATCACTTACCTAATGAATCGTTGGCCGGTTACATAATGAAGGGAAGGACGGCACCCCTTCACTGGCCATTACTCCATGTACATCTAAATATTTATTTTCCAAATTATTTTCCCAATGCTGGTTTTCCAAAATATTTTCACCTTCCTCTACTTTTTTTCTCTTTTCCTAAATGGAGACAGGCGTTCTTCCCTCACCTTTGCCAGGCTGATCTCGATCTCTCGAATCCATGACCAGCCAAGCTCGGCCTCCAAAGGGCTAGGCCTCCCAGCACTCTGCTGCCTTCCATCACTTACCTAATGAACTTCTGGCCGGTTACATAACGTACATAACAAAGGGACTGAAGGCTGCCCTGGGCCTGGTATTTCTCCATTTACATATAAATATTTATTTTCCGAATTATTTTCACAGTATTTATTTTCCGAATTATTTTCACCCTTGTCTATTTTTTTTTTCTCTTCTCCTAAATGGAGACAGGCGTTCTTCCCTCACCTTTGCCAGGCTGTTCTCTATCTCTCGAACCCGTGACCAGCCCGGCTTGGCCTAATGAATGGCTCGGCCTCCCAGCACTCAGCTGTCTTCCATCACTTCCCTAATGAACGGCCAGCAGGTTGCGTATCGTACATAACGAAAGGCAAGCCGGCTGTCCTGGGCCTGCTATTTCTCCGTGTACATATAAATATTTATTTTCCAAATTATTTTCACAATATTTATTTTCTGAATTATTTTCACCTTCCTCATTTTTTTTTCCCTTTTCCTAAACATAAGCAGGTGTTCTTCCCTCACCTTGGCCATACTGGTCTCGATCTCTTGAACCCTTGACCAGCCCAGCTAGGCCTAACATATGGCTCGGCCTGCCGGCACTCAGCTGTCTTCCATCACTTACCTAATGAATGGCTCTGCAGTTACATAACAAAGGGCCGGACGGCAGTCCTTGCCCTACCATTTTTCCATATACATATAAATATTTATTTTCCGAATTATTTTCCCAATACTGGTTTTCCAAGTTAATTTCACCTTCCTCTATTATTTTTTCTCTTCTCCTAAATGGAGACAGGCATTCTTCCCTCACCTTGGCCATGCTGGTCTCGATCTCTTGAACCCTTGACCAGCCCGGTTCAGCCTCCCAAAGAGCTCAGCATCCCGGCACTCAGCTGTCTTCCATCACTTACCTAATGAACGGCTGGCCGGCTACACAACATGCATAACGAAGAGCCTGCTGGCCAGCCTGGACCTGAAATTTCTCCATGTACATATAAATATTTATTTTCCAAATTATTTTCACAATATTATTTTCCAAATTATTTCCACCTTCCTCTATTTTTTTTTTCTCTTTTCCTAAATGAAGACAGGTGTTCTTTCCCCTACTTGGCTGGCTGTTCTCGATCTCTTGAACCCGTGTCCAGCCCAGCTTGGCGTCTCAAAGGGCTCGGCCTCATGGCATTCAGCTGTCTTCTATCACTTACACAATGAACGGATGGCCGGCTACATAACATACATAACGAAGGGCCGGCCGGACGGCATGCGACTGCCATTGTTCCATGTACATATAAATATTTATTTTCCGAATTATTTTCACAATATTTATTTTCTGAATTATTTTCACATTCCTCTATATTTTTTTCTCTTTTGCTTAATGGAGACAGGCATTCTTCCCTCACCTTGGCCAGGCTGGTCTCGATCTCT
>CAUYLG010048483.1:0-123445 GCA_963573385.1 Cacajao melanocephalus
AAATGATTAAGAATGACAAGAATGGGCCGGGCCTGGTGGCTCATGCCTGTAATCCCAGCACTTTGGGAGGCCGAGGTGGGTGGATCACGAGGTCAAGAGATCGAGACCATCCTGGCCAACATGGTGAAACCCCGTCTCTACTAAAAATACAAAAAAATTAGCTGGGCATGGTGGCGTGCGCCTCTAGTCCCAGCTACTCGGGAGGCTGAGGCAGGAGAATTGCTTGAACCCGGGAGGCAGAGGTTGCAGTGAGCCGAGATCGTGCCACTGCACTCCAGCCTGACACCTGGTGACAGAGTGAGACTCTGTCTCAAAAAAAAAAAAAAAAAAAAAAGAATGACGAGCATGGGGGAAGGGTCTTACTATAAATACAATGTCAGTCATAAAATAATTGTGATGTGGCTTATCAATTTTATGATTTATCCCTGGCCAATTTTTGCTTTTGTTGAGTTGTTTTGTCTTTATTTTTCAGTATCATTATTGTTTAAACTGTTCAATTCTTAAATTCATTTAATGGAGTCAAAATAGATATGTTCTAGCCCTGACTGCCAATAATCCACTATAAAACTTTGGAAGAACCACTTACTATTTCTGTATCTCCAAGGATTCTTTTATTCTCTGAGTCATTTGTGATTCTGTTATCCCCAACAAGCCCCCATTAAATTAAACGTCCTGAAAAGTACCGCCTTACCCCTGATAAACTGAGCTATTCACTCTTGCTTACCAGTTGAAGTCTTAGTTTTACATTTTCATGTACTGTGCAAATGCCATTTAAACAGCAATAAAAGAAGAGAAAAAAATTAAGAAAATTTCCCCTAAGTACTCATCATAATACATCACCCTTTTGCACATCAGAGAATTTCTTCACCATATTTTCACATATGTGCACATACATTTTACATAGTTATAGTTTCAACAAACTTTATTTTTGCCTTTTGCTTAGTATTCTAATCTAAACATTTTCTGCACTGTGGGAAAATGCATTCATTCAACAATATCTCTTATGTGCACTTCTAAAAAAGCCAACTTGTATGAAAAATCATAATAACCGTTCTAAAGGTTACATAATATCTGTATAATATACCGTTAAGAAACATCATTTATTGGAGCATATGGTTATTTATTTATTTATTATTTTTGAGACAGGGTTTCACTCTCTCACCCAGGCTGGAGTGCAGTGGTACAGTCATGGCTCACTGTAGCCTCCACCTCCAGGGCTCAAGGAATCCTCCTGCCTAAGCCTCCTGAGTAGCTGGGACTACAGGCACACACCATCACGCCCGGCTAATTTTTAAATTTTTTTTGTGGAGACCAGTCAGTTCCCCAGGCTGCTCTCAAACTCTTGAACTCAAGCAATCATCCTGCTGTGGCGTCCCAATGTCCTGAAATTAAAGGTGATAGCCATTGCACCTGGCCAACATGTGCTTTTATTAGATGTTTAGGTTTTCAGTTTTCTGTATTAAAAATCAAGCACTAATGTAGGTCTTCTAGTATCGAGCTCTTTTCTCATATCAGCAGCTCCCCACTCCCACATTTTCCTTGGGATAATTTTTGATGGGTATCATTACTCTCTCTGAGGTATCTCTAGTTATAGCAGTACTTTAATCTGGTGAGAATTCCAGCTTACCTGTTTAGTAGTCCTTGATAGAACCTCTTGTGCTGATCAAACGTGATTGAATATGAAAGTGTACAATCTAATAACTAGGATGTAGTACACCCTGACTATAAATTTTGCTTTATTACAAAATTACATTTCAAAACTCATAGAAATTTGTACTGCTACTGGCAATATGTAAGACTATGAAATGCCACCAAAATCTCACAATTGTTTTTATGTATTTTGAAAATTGACAAGGCATCAATGGATGCTTTGTGTTGTGATTTTTTTGTATTTTTAATTGAAATATAATTAATACACAAAAATGAAAAAACCATAAGTGTACAGCCTGATGAATTTCATAAATCAACACACCCAATATGATAATAATAGAATATTATCATATTATCAGCATCCCAGCAGTCTCTTTGTGCCGTTTCCTATCATTATCTCATACCTAAAGATCACCAATATTCTAAGTTCTAGTACTACATATTAATTTTGTCAGTTTTAGAAATTTTTATGAATGGCATCATACAGTATGTATTCCTGGATTCGATTTGATTATGTTTATAAAAACCGTGTGGCCTATAGTATCATTTATTGAAGCATATGCTTTATTTATTTAGTTAGTTTATTTATTTTTATTTATTTTTTGAGACGGTCTCACTCTATCACCCAGGCTGGAGTGCAGTGGTACGATCATGGCTCACATGATTGATTCCAGAGCATGCATGTATCACATCTTATTTATCCATTATACTATTAATAAACATTAAGTCGTTTTCAGTTTTTGGCTCTTACATGTAATGCTGCTATGAACGTTTTCATACATGTCTTTGGCTTTATACAGAACATAAATTTATGATGGGTCTATTCCTACGAGGGGAACTTCTGGGTCATACAGAATGCAATTGTTCAGCCTTCATAGCTATTACCAAACAGTTTTCCAAATGGTTGCAATTTACATTCCCACCAGATGTATGAGAATTCTAGTTGTTCCACATCATCACCAACACTAAGGAGTTTCTACCTTTTGCATTACAGACATTCTGGTGTTGTAGCCATTCTGACAAAGGTGCTGTGGTATCTCATGGTGATTTTCATTTTAATTTCCCTGATGTCTAATAATAAGTATTTTTTCCTGTGCTTATTGGCCATTCCAATATCTTCCTGTGTGAAGTGTCGGTTCAAGACTTTTGCCCACTTTTTTCTTTCTTTTTGTGCGGTTTTTCCTTTTCTTTTTAATTTGTGCATGTCCATCACATTTTGGATGCAGGTCCTTTTCAAATATATGTACTACAAGTGTCTTGTCACAATCAAACTTGTCCTTTTACTTTCCTGATGTTTTATAATAAACAGAACTTCTTAATTTTGATGTAGTTTAATTTATCGTCATTTTTCCTTCACAGATAGCTTTTTTTGTGCCCTATTCAAGAAATCTTTGCCTTTCAATGCCATCTGATTAAAATAATTATTGGTCTTTTTACAATTCATCTGGATTTAATTATTGTGAAAGAAAGCAGGGTCAAGTTCCAGTGTTTTTTCACATGGATGCTTGATCAAATAGGCACTATTTACTGAGCACCAACTAAATAATATTGTGTCACCTTTGTCATAAAACAGTAATCATAGATGTATTTTATCTGTTTCTGCACTTTCTAGTCTAGTTTGTTGGTCTGTTAACTATGTTTGTCTCAACTCTACACACTTATACACTGCTGCTTATAACTGTAATGAGTAAGTCCTCATATATGGTAGTTTATATTTCTAATTTTGCTGCTCTTTTTAAAGATTACTTTAATGATTCAAAGTCATTTGCAATTCTATATACATTTAAATAATCCATTTTTAATTTCTACACAAAATGATTCCACTTCTAACATGGTGGGCATAGAAGCAATTGGCTTCACTCCCCCGACAGAAAACACAAAACAAATATACAGCACTAGGATTATCACCAGCAATATCCCAGAACTCAAATGTGAAGATCAGACAGTTCCCGGGGATAAAGAGAAATGAAAAGCTCTGAACAGATGGTAAGAGAATTGGACTTCCATATCTACAATGCCGCTCCCCACAATTTGCCTACACCAAACACATGGAAAATTTACTCCATTCTCATGGTTTCCACCCTGAAAAAAGTGAGATTTGGGTAGACTATCAGCATCCCCACTATCTTGGGTTCCCTAACAGAAGACTGTCACTGCCTCAACCCACAGGAAGTGATATCTGAAGGGAGAAATATCACTAAGGACAGTCACAGACAAAGTGGGAAGGTAGTACTAACATCTCCAGCCCTGGAAACTCTGCTCTGTAACTTGGCCAAGAGAGTTGTCTTTTCAGAATAGCTGTTCAGGAGCTTCAGGCTATAGGAGGTGTGTTCCACAGTTCCCTTGTGCATGAACGCCTGGCCAGCTTTTCTATACTGCTGAGATATGCTCTTTGAAACCTCCCTCATTTGAGACAGGTAGTGTTATAAATTTTTACTAAAGCAGAGGCAAACCTGTGCATAAGTTACTATTTAGTGCCTAAAAGGAGGTGGTGATCTAGCAGGAAAAAGAAAAAAAGAAATTTAACAGGTAAATTACAAAGAGTAAGCAAATATGTTCAATAAAAAACAAAACAAGCTAGATAGAAAAGACTGGAATTAAAAAACTAATGCTTCAAGTATTGGCATAGATATGCAACCACAGGAAAGAACAGCAAACAGGACCATGCCCTCCCTAAATGGACAAAATAAGGAGCCAGTGACTGACAATGGCAATGTATGAGAATTCTCTGGCCAAGAATTCAAAATACCAGTTTTAAGGAAACTCATTAATCTCCGGGATAATGCAGAAAAGCAATTCAGAAATGTAACAAAAAAAAAAGTAACAAGAGATTGAAATAATTTTTTAAAATCAGACAGAAATCATGCAACTCACAAATTCATTTGCTGAACTAAAACATTTATTACAGGCTCTTAACTGAGCTAATCAAGCAGAGAAAAGAATTTGGGAGAAAGTAAGAGAAAAGAACAATGGTCTCTTCCTTGTAATCCAGAGAATTCTTCTGGATCTTATCCAAGACCACCAAGGTGGTGCCTCTATGTGTCTGCAAAAATCACACTGGTATTGGGCTTGGGGCCCATGTCCCTTTGAATACCTAGAAAGCCTTCCCAAGTAGGACAGGCACAAAGAAGCCCAGACTGTGGAAACTACAGTAAATGCATAACCCTTCAATGCCTAGGCACTGAAGAACATCCACAAGCATCAACATCATCCAGGAAAACATTAGCTCAGCAAATGAAATCGTAAGACATCAGCATCCCATCCTGGAGAAGCAGGGATACAGGACCTTTCAGACAGAGAATGCAAAATTGCTATTTTGAGGAAACTCAGAGAAATTCAAGATAACATAGAGGAGGAATTCTGAATTCTGTCAGAAAAATTCAGCAAACAGATTGAAATAATTTAAAAGAATCAAAAAGAAATTCTTGAACTGAACACTGCAATTGGCATATTTCAGAATGCATCGCTCTTAAGAATGCAGTATTCTTTAAATAGCAGAATTGAGCAGAAGAAAGAATTAGTGAGGTTGAAGATAGGCTAGCTGAAAACACACAATCAGAAGAGACAAAAGAAAAAAGAATAAAACACAATGATGCATGTGTACAGGATCTAAAAAATGCCTCAAAAGGGCAAATCTAAGATTTTTTGACCTTAAAGAGGAGGTAGAGAAAGAGATAGGGGTAGAAAGTTTATTCAAAAGGATAACAGAGAACTTCCCAAACCTAGAGGAAGAGATCAAGATTGAAGTACAAGAAGGGTATAGAGCACCAAGCAGACCACAGGGTATTTAATAATTAAACTCCCAAAAGTCAAAGATAAAGAAATGATTCTAAAGGTAACAAGAGAAAAGAAACAAATAACAATGGAGCCCCAATACATCTGGCAACAGAACGCGGCAAAGATGCCCACTTTCACCACTGTTATTCAACAGAGTACTGGAGGTCCTAGCTAGAGCAATCAGAAAAGAGAAAGATATAAACGGCATCCAAATTAGAAGGCAAAAAGTCAAATTATTCATGTTTGCAGATGATGTGAACTATGAACTTATATTTGGAAAACCCTAAAAACTCCATTAAAAAACTATTAGAACTGGTAAATTCAGCAAAGTTGCAGAATAAAAAGCAAACATACAGAAATCAGTAACCTTTCCATACGTCAAACTGAACAACCTGAAAAAGAAATTTAAAAAGTAATCCCATTTACAATAGCCACAAATAAAATTAAACACCTAAGAATTAACCAAAAAAAATGAAAGTTCTCTACAATGAAAACTATAAATCACAGATGAAAGAAATTGAAAAGGAAACAAAAAATGGAAGGACATTCCATGTTCATGGATTGGAAGAATCAATATTGGTAAAAAGTCTGTATTACTCAAAGCAATCTACAGATTCAATACAATCCTTATTAAAATATTAATGGCATTCTTCACAGAAACAGAAAAAACAATCCTAAAATTTATATGGAATCACAAAAGACCCAGGATAGCCAAAGCTATCCTGAGCAAAATGAATAAAATTGGAGAAATCAAACTACCTGACTTCAAATTATACTATAGAGCTATAGTAACCAAAACAGCATGCTACTGGCATAAAAACAGACACACAGAATAGTATATAGAACCCAGAGATAAATCCATACATCTTTAGTGAACTCATTTTTGACAAAGATGTTAAGAACATACATTGGAGGAATGACTGTCTCTTCAATAAATGGTTTTGGGAAAACTGGATATCCATATACCAAAAAATGAAACTAGGCCCCATCTCTTGCCACGTACAAAAATCAAATCAAAATGGATTAAGCACTTAAATCTAAGACCTCAAACTATAAAACTACCACAAAAAAACATTGGGGAAAATCTTCAGGACCTTGGTCTGGGCAAAAGTTTCTTAAGTAATACCCCACAACCACAGGCTACTGAAACAAAAATGGACACCAAGTTAAAAAGCTTCCACACCACAAAAGAAACAAGAAAGTGAAGAGACAACCACAGATTGAGAGAAAATATTTGCAAACTACCCATTTGACAATGAATTAATAACCAGAATATATAAGGAGCTCAAACAACTCTATAGGAAATAAATCTTAACCTGATTTAAGAAATGGGAACAATATTTTATTAGACATTTATTTAAATAAGACATACAAATGGCAAACAGGCATATGAAAAGGTGCTCAACATACTGGTCATTAGAGAACAGTGAAATATCACTTTACCCCAGTTAAAATAACTTATATGCAAAAGACAGGCAATTACAAATGCTGGTGAGGATGTGGAAAAAAGGGAACCCCCATATGCTGTTGGTGGGAATATAAATTAGTACAACCACTACAGAGGACAGTTTGAAGTTTCCTCAGAAACCTAAAAATAGAGCTACCATACAATCCAGCAATTCCACCATTGGTATATACCCTCAAAAAGGGAAATCTGTATAATTAAAGAGACATCTGCATTCTCATGTTTTTTGCAGCAGTGTTCACAAATGCCAAGATCTGGAAGCAACCGAAGTGTTGATCAACAAGCAAATGGATAAAGAAAATGTACATATGCACAATGGAGTGCTACTCAGCCATGAAAAGGAATAAGACTCTGTAATCTGCAACAACATAGATGGAACTGGAGGTCATTATGTTAGGGGAAATAAGCCAGGTACAGAATGAAAAACATTGCATGTTCTTACATATTTGTGGGATCTAAAAATCAAAGCAATAGAACTGATGGAAATATAGAATTGAAAGATAGTTGTCAGAGGTTGGGAAGAGTAGTGGAGATGTTAGGGGGAGGTAGACCTGGTAATGTTGTCAAAAAAAATACTTAGATGGAATGAATAAAACCTGCCATTTGATAGCACAACAGGGAGACTATAATAGATACTAATTTAATTGTACGTTTTTAGTAGCTAAAGAGTATAATTGGATCGTTTGTAGCACAAAGGATAAATGCTTCAGAGGCTGGATACTCTATTTTTTGTGATGTGATTATTAAACATTGCATGCCTGTACCAAAATATCTCATGTACCCTGTAATTATATACACCTACTATGAACCCACAAAAATTAAACAAAAACAAAAATTTTCCAAAACTTGAGAAAGAGATAAATACACAGGCATAGAAAGGTTAGAGAAGACCAAACAGATTTGACCCTAGTAAGACTACACCAGGGCATGTAAAAATCAAAGCTAAAAGGTCAAGAAGAAAGAGAGGATCCTAAAAGTGGCAAGAGAAGAGAAGCAAATAACGTCTAAAGGAGATCCAATTCATCTGGCAACAAACTATTCAATGTAAACTGCACAGGCCAGAAGGGAGCAAGATGACATCTTTAAAGTGCCGGAAAAAAAAAAGAAAAAAGTTGTCATCCAATAATACTGTATCCACCAAAGCTCTTCTTCAAAGACAAAGAAGAGACAGTCTTTCCCAGACAAACAAAGCTGAGATAATTCACCACTGCTAGACTAATGTTACAAGAAATGCTGAAGGGAGTCTTTCAATCTGAAAGAAAAAACATTAACATGAAAATTTTAAAAACTGAAATTGTAAGACCCACTAGTAAAATTATGTACACAAACAAACCCTGAATACTTTAATACTCTAATTATCGTACATAATCTGCTCACAACTCTAGTATGACAAATCTATCAAAATCAATAATAGCTATAGCAACCTGTTAAGATATAGACAGTGTAAATATGTATAAATTGAAACAACAAAAAGTCCAATGTAGGAGGATGTAATTAAAGTGTAGAGTTGCTTTTATTTTTTATTTCCATTTTCTTTGTGATCTAAGATAAATTCTCATTTCTTTATAATAACTTGTTATATCTATAAGAATTTTTATAAACTTCATGCTAACCACAATGTAAAAACCTATTACAAATACAGTAAAAATAAAAAGCTGTGAATTAAAACACACTCTCAGAGAAAAATTACTTAACCACAAAGGAAGATAATTGGAAAGGAATAAAGAAACAGGATTTTAAAAACAACCTGAAAATACACGACACAATGACAGTACTAAGTCCTTGCTTATAACACGGAATGTCAATGGGCTCAGTTCTACAACTAAAAGACATGGTGGCTGAATGAATAAAGAAACAAGACCCAACTATATGCTACCTGACGGAAACTCAGTTCACCTATAAAGATACATGCAGACGGAAAGTAACGGTATGGAAAAAGATATTCCATGCAAGTGGAAACCAAAATACAGAAGTACCTGTACTTATACTAGAAAAAATGGACTGCAAGTTAAAGAATGTAGAAGAAACAAAGAAGGTCACTATGTAATGATAAAAGGGTCAATTCAGCAAGAGTATGTAAAAATTGCCACTATACACTCAACAACAGAATCCTGAAGTATATAAAGCAAACCTCAATAGATTAAAAGGAGAGATACACTGCAATAGACTAATAAAAGAGGACTTCAAGACCCCACCCTCAGAATTGACAGATCGGACAGAAAATCAACAACAACAAAAAAATCTGAGTTAAACATAAAACACTAATGAAAAATTTGAAGAGGACACATGCATAGAAAAGAAAGATGTTTTATGCTCATGGATTAAAAGAATTAACATTGTTACAATGTCAATACGGCCCAAAGCAATGTACAGATTCAATGCAATCCTGTCAAAATACCAATGACATCGTTTCTATAAATAGAAAAAGCAATCCAAAAATGTATATGGAGCCACAAAATACCCTAAATATCCAAAGCATCCTGAGCAGAAAGAAGAAAATTAGAGGCATGAGAGCATCACACTGGCTGATTTCAAAATATACTACAAAGCTGCTAAATAGCATGATTTTGGCATAAAAAATCAGACACTTAGACCAATGAAACAGAACAGATAACCAAGTTATAAATCCATAAATTTACCACTAGCAAATGTTCCAAGGACATACAATGGGGAAAGAACAGTCTCTTCAATAAATGGTGCTGGGAAAATAATAATTCATATGCCGAGGAATAAAATGAGACTCCTGTCTCTCACCATATACAAAAAACAAATCAAAATGAATTAAAGACTTCAATCTAAGACTTGAAGCTATGCAACTAAAATAGAAGAAAAAATTAGAGAAACTTTCTGGGACATTGGTCGGAGTAAAGATTTTTGTGTGTGTAAGAACTCAAAAGCACAGGAACAAAACTAGACAAATGGAGTTACGTCAAGCTAAATAGCTTCTGCATAGCAAATGGAGACAATCTATACAAAAGGGAGAGACAACCTACAGAATGGGAGGAAATACTTGTGCACTATTCATCTGATATTAATAAGCAGAACATGTAAGGAACTCAGCTCAATTGCAAACAAAAAGGACCAAGTAAGCTGATTAAACATGGGCAAAAAATCTTAACAGAAGACCTATCAACAGGTATATGCAAAAATTCTCAGCATCACCGTCAGAAATGCAAATCAAAAGCACAATGATATATCATATCCCCCTGTTAAAATGACTGTTATCTGAAAGGCGGGGAATAACATATACCGGCAGGGATGTGCCGAAAGGGGAATGCTTATACACTGTTGGTGGGAATGTGAATTAGCAGAGCAACTATGGAAAATAGTTTTGCAGGAAAACAGTTTCTCAAAAACTAAAAATATAACTATCGTATGGTCCAGCAATTCCACTGCTCGGTGTATATCCAAAAGAAGGGAAATTAGTGTATCAAAGAAATCTGCGCTCCCATGTTTACTGCAGCACTATTCACAGTAGTCAAAACATGGAATCAACCTAAGTTCTCATCAATGAATGAATGAAGGAAACGTGGTATATACATACAATAGAATATTATTCAGCCATTAAAAAGCATGAAACCTTCTCATATGCAACAACATGGATGAACCTGGAGGTCATTATGTTGAGTAAAATAAGCCAAGCACAGAAAGACAAATATCATGTTTCCATTCACTTGGAACTAAAAAAGTAGATCTCATGAACATAGAGAGTAGACTCCTGATTACCAGAGGCTGGAAAGGGTGTGGGGGTGGGGGAACGAAGAAGGAAGTGAGAGTGATTTATGGGCACAAATATATAGTCAGATAAAAGAAATAGGACCTTGTGTTTGATAGATCAGGAAAGTGATTATAGTTAACAATAATCCACCGTATCTTTCAAAATAGCTAGAACAGAATAATTCAAATGTTCCTAGCATAAAGGAAAGATAAATATTTAAGGGAATTGCTGTAGTTTGGAGATTCGTCCCTCCAAATATCATGTTGCAATTTGGTCCCCACTGTTGGAGATAAGACCCAATGGGAGGTGTTTGGCTCCTGGGGACAGATCTCTCAGGAAAAGCTTGGTGCCATTCTCGTAGAGTTCTCATGCTATGAGTTTCCTGTGAAAGCTAGTTGTTAAAAAGAGCCTGGCACCTCTTCCCTCTCTCTCTGGCATCCTCTCTTACCATATGATTCTGGACAAGCCAGCTTCCCTTTACTTTCTGTCATAAGTTGAAACAGTCTGGGCCCTCACCAGAAGCTAATTTAATACCAGCACCATCCTTCTTGTAGAACATACAGAACCATGAGCCAAATAAGCCTCTTTACTTTATCAATTACCCACCCCAGGTATTCCTTTTAACAACAGTAAAGAAAGTAAAACAGTGATGAATATCCCAGTTACCCTAATTTGAGCTTTACATTATATGAATGTATCGAATTATTACATGTGTCCCAAAAATGTGTACATCTACTATGTATCAATTTTAAAAACTCTTAGTGGGATTTTGATTGATATTGTATTAAACATACAGGTCAATTTGGGCAAATTGAAATCTTAATGATATTTACTTTTATAAGATATGGTATATCCTCTTTATTAAAAATCAGTAATATATTGCTGTTTTTAGTGTAGACATTTTGTATATTTCATGGTAAATTAGCACATGCTTCATCTGTACCTTTTGAGATAGTCACATGATTTATTTTTTATTTTTAATGTAATGAATTTTATTACCTGACTTTCAGATGCTAAATCAAACTTGTATTTTTAGAATTACTTTCACCTGATTGTGATGTATTATCCACTCAATATAGTGTTGGATTCAATGTGCTAATATTTCTCTGTGTTCATGAAAGATATTGCCCTGTAATTTTTGATAATGTAATTAATATTTAATAACAGAGTTACACTAACAATTACAAAACAAAAGTACATACACATTTATCTCTTTCTGCAGTTATATTTAATAAAAATAAATATACTAAAAACCACATAGGCATATAAGAGTTATTTTAATTCATAATACTAAGGAAAGCCTTGGCAAACTGGAAATGGAAAGGAACTTCTTTATATGATAGAGTATCTTACAAAAAGATCACACCCAATAACATAGTAAATCATCAAATATTGAGATCTTTCCAAATGAGATCAAGAAAGGAACAGAGATGCTTGCTAACGCCGCCTTTATTTGATATCATATGTAACTTCTTCCAGTGCAATAAGGCAACAACAGCTACAAAATAAAAGTCATAAATATTTAGGAGGATCCATAAAACTATCATGTATCAGACAGACAACATGATTGCTATAAAGAAAATCCAAGTTAATCTATAGACAAGAATTAACAAGTAACTGTAACAAGTTTATTGTTAAGAAGGTTAACATAAAATCAATGATACTCCTACATAGCAGTGGCAAATAAGTGGGAAATTCAATTTAAAAAGACACATTTTGCAATAATGTAAATAATTACAAAATACTTAAAAACAAATGCAGCACTATGTACCTATGCAACAATCCTGCATGATCTGCACGTGTATCCCAGAACCTAAATTAGAATAACAATAAAAAATAAAAATAAGGTTAAAAAAAAAAAAGAAAGGTTACAACATGGAAATTCAGATCTTTGGGAAGAAATAAATAGTATTGAGCATGGTAAATATTAGGATAATTTTAAGAATTTTTTTAAAACCCTCTAAAAGTCAATTGACTATTTAAATAAAAAATAAAACTGAATTTTGCTTAACAATACATGGAACTAAAATACTTGAAATGATAGTATAAAGGACAAGATAAAATATAAATGGAATTATGTTTTTGTGGGTTCTTACAGTATACAGAAAAGACATAATATTAATTCAAGGTAGACTGAAAAGTTAAGGATACTCATAACGATCCTGACTAAAACCTACTTAAATAACCAATAGAAAAGATAGACAAATAGTAAAAATATTTTCATGAAATAGACTACAGAATAAAAATTAAAAATCAATAATAAATATGATAAACTGAAGTTCAACTATATTGACAATTTCATTAAATGTAAATCAACTAAACACTCCTATTTAAAAATAAGAGATTTTCAGGTTGGATGAGAAATAAGATCCAACTCCACATTGTTTGCAAAGAGACATACTTTTTTTCTTTTTTTCTTTTTTTAATGGAATTTCACTCTTCCTGACCAGGCTGGAGTGCAATGGTGCAATCTTGGCTCATTGCAACCTCTGCCTCGCGGGTTCAAGTGATTCTTCTGCCTCAGCCTTCCGAGTAGCTGGGATTACAGGCATGCACCACCGCGCCCAGCTAATTTTGTATTTTTCGTAGAGGTGGAGTTTCTCCATGTTGGCCAGGCTGGTCTCGAACTTCTGACCTCAGGTGATCTGCCCACCTTGGCGTCCCAAAGTGCTGAGATTACAGGCGTGAGCTACTGCGCCTGGCAAAGAGACCTGCTTTCAACCTAAAGTTCAAAGTCAAAGGATAGGAAAAGACACACTATAAGAAACATAAGAAAGTTCATGTAGCCGTATTAACAATATAAAAATAAATTTTAAGACAATGAATGCTATCATAATCATAAGACGATTAATTTGTGAAGAAGAAATAGTCCTAGAGGTGTATTCTCTAATTACAGACCTTCAAACTATGTGAAGCATCATCAAGGGGATGCAACATGACCTGCTAACCCCTAAATTATGGATGAATCTCACAACAAATAGCACAAAGTGAAAGAAGCCAGATATGCTGTATTACATACGGATGATTTCATTCCCATGAAGTCTATAACAGGCAAAATTAAGTCATGGTAATAGAAATGAGATCAATGGTTGCCTAGGGCAGTGCAGGTTGGTTGGAATTGACAACACAAGTGCATAAGGAAGCTTCCCTGGATAATGAAAGCATTCTGTATATTTAGTGTGATGAAAATTGCACAGTCGTATACATGTGGCCAAACTCACTGAATACACATTTAATGGCTATGCATATTCTTATGCGATTTATGCCTCCATAAAATTGACTTTTGGAAAAGTGACAAAGCAGCGGAAAAAGCCCTGCTCACCTCAGTGTGTTTCCCTTTTCCTTGTCACCTTGACCCCTCAAATCCTATGTTTTAGTCATTTTCCAAATGCCTTTGTGCAGCTATTTGTTGTGTTTCTTTGTTTTTTTTATTATACAGTATCTGAAATTTATGTTTGTTCCCAGTGAGAGGTTTGACCTCATGTAAGATCTTCCATCATAGCTGGAAGCAAAAGTCCTGTTGCCATATTTTCTCATTGCTAGAAAATGTACACTTTCTAGATTTGGAGAATGAGGTAAGGAGAAAATGAGTAACTTATCCCAAAGTCACACAACTTCTAAGTTGAGAGTGAGGATCAGAACTCAGCTAGTCGTTTTCTAGAGTCCACCTGGAGTCCACCATTTTAAGACGTCGGAGAGTGTGTTTAAAGAGAAAGTGAGTTTTGATAGATGAACATGGGTAGATGGAGAGCTTGCTGATTCAAACTCATGGAATGCACATTTAACAGCTATGCATATTCTTGTACAGCAGAGGGACAGGATGGTCCATATACAGATGTTTTTTCTGCTACATCAATTATGACAGGGAGTTATGCCAGGATTTTCAGAAGGCAAGACCATTTCTCCTGTTGCTGCTGCTAAAAAATGTTTTGTTTTTCAATGACCTTATAGTATCCTAAAGAGGGTTGTGGAGGGAACATCTTGGCACTACCACTATCTTCTGCTGTAAACAAATTAAAACCTTATTCAAAGCCAAGCATAATTACGAAAGAAAATCTGTGGCCAAAAATGAAAAAATGCATTCCGTATAAATGATTTGGGGGTTATCTGAGAATAGATAATGGCATGTAGAGTGTATTATGTCATGTTTGTTCTAAAATTAGATTCAGTTTAGAGAACTTAACCTTATATATAACTGCCAGACAGTTTTTCATTACCTAAAAAATGTTCAGGTTTAATGAGAAGTCAGGATGCTCCTATATCAGGTAGTTTTCCATCTTATCTCTGGTTTGACTAAGACAGTTCCATCACGTTGGCATGAGTTTGTAGTGAACTTTAAGATTTATGTTCCTACACCGAACATGGCTCTCAAAAGAAATGCAGGCAAAATTCTCTACTTTTAAAGGAAATCTAGATTCTATCATAGAAATATACAGAAAAACATGACAATATAGAGTAGAGAAATCCTGTCCAAAGATCGATTCCCATTTATTCAGTTTTCCCTACTGTTAACATCTTACATTATTCTGGTGCATTTGTGACCACTAATGAACTAATATTGTTACATAATTTTTAACTGAACTTCATACTTTCAATTCCATTCAGTTTCACCTAGTGTCCTCTTTCTGTCTCAGGATCTCATCTAAGATCCCACATTACATTTAGTCATCATTTCCCCTTGGGCTCCTCTTGGAGGTGACAGACAGCTTCTCAGATTTTTTTTGTTGGTGACCTTCACAGTTTTGAGAAATATTAGTCAGGTATTTTTGTAGAATGTTCCTCACTTGGGCTTTGTATAATGTTTGTTTCATGATTAGAGTGATATTACGGGTTTTTGGAGAAGCACTACAGAGGTAAAGTGCCATTTTCATCATATCCTATCAAGAATACATACTATCCACGTGATTTGTCATTGATGATGTTAACCTTGATCTTGTGTTTATCAGGCTTCTCTGTAAAGTTACTCTTTTCCCCTTTTTTCATACTATTCCTTTAGAAGGAAATCTCTATGTGCATCCCACACTTAAGGAGAAGGGAGTTATGATTTGTCTCCTTAAGAGCAGAGTATCTACCTGAATTATTTGAAATCTTCTGTATAGGAAATTTGTCTATTCTCTCCAATTATTAAGAATTTATTCAAACATTTATTAGTGTTAGTACACAGACGCATGAACATTTATTTGGAAACATGGGTTATATTGCGATACTACATTGTTTATTTTGTTACTCAAACCAACTTACTTTGGTATCTCTCTTCAACACCAAACTTGTATTTTTAATTTTATACAGTTACTTTTTTCCTATTAACTTCTTTGTTTCCCTCAATGTAATCATCGCAATCTGCTATTATTTGGTTTAGCTACTTAATCCGTTAATTGTCTGCCTCTCCCACTAGGACGAATGCTGCACAAAGGCAGGGACCCTGTGGCCTTGCTGACCGCTTTATCTTTAGAATGCAGTACAGTGCCTGGCACACGTAGATGATAAAGTGCTTACGGGGAGTGCCCCGTAGACATACAAAACCTACGGTGTCACAAATGGAACTCCTTTCTAACTTGCTGTTATTCTTGTTTACTTCACATTAGAAAATGACCTCTTGCCCCATCTCCCACGTGCAGTCGATCTCCAAATCTCATAACACGCACCTGAAAAATGGTTCCTTAGTCTAACTCCAACTCCTAACTTGTACTTTTTCTGCTTGAGTCTTGGTTCTCATCTCTCTCACCAGCCTCTCAACCAGTATAATTACCTCTAATCTTCCTACTCCAGTGGTTTGAAAACTCTGATTCTAGTTTTTTTTTAAAAAAAGAAAAAAAATTCAAATTCTTCACATGGATTTAAAACTGTTCAGAATTTGGGTCCCGCTCGTCTTTCCAGCCCATTCTCTGTCGCCCACTGTAACCCCCTTCAAGCACTCTAGTCTCAAACATCATGCTCTCCCCAACCTTGAGAGAACCCCGCTCCTACCATCTCCAACTTTGCCTCCCTCCCAAATTACCCTTATTCTTCTCGACTCAGATCAAAATCTGTCCTGCTTTTCCTAATTCCCTCAGGTGGAGCTACTTTCTATTGCTTGAGAAAGTTTCTTGCCACCACTGAGGCTGCCTGCTGAATGTGTCAAATGGAAAAGATGGGTATGTCCTGGCACAGTCAAGTGTATATGACAGAGAAGAAGCAAGCCCGACTTCTTGTAACAGTATTACTATTACGTCTCTGTTTTGCAAAACTCAGTCTTAGCTATCAGCTAGAATAAGGCTTTCCAGAATTATCCAGTCCTGTTTTCCCATTTTACGGATGTAGAAACTGAAGTTCTGGGGTACTAAACACATCAGATAGTATTTTAAGTGTTTTTCACCTTTACGCAGCCTCTGCAAAGTTTCAGTGTACGTGGTATTTTGTCTTTACTTCATCAATGAAGAAAATGAAGCACCGAGAGGAATCTGTGCTCTGATCCTCTACACTGCACTTCCTTGACCTCACAGGAAGTGAGTCTTGCAGCCATGCAGCGACTTGCTGGTGGTGAAGTCAAGGCCTGAACTTGGTTCCTGACTGCCCAGTCCATGTCTCCGCAGCCCTTCAGAGAGAATGAGCTGATTTCTAGGGAATTGGAATATTCATTCAAGAACATGAAGCTGTAAAGAGAAACGAGAATGGAAATGATGAGAGAGACCAACTGTTTAGCCTGTGGCTTCCACTGAGTCAGGCTGAGCTGGGGGCTGAGCTTTCATGTCTCAGAGATCTGAGAGAAAAGCACATGGATGTTCAGGCCAGAAGAACATGTGGAAACCATGCATTTCCTATTACAAGGACAAAGAGTCCTTTTGGAGGGTGGAGTCCTTCCACCAGGATTGGGTTTTATCATCTGTAGTTACTCAGCTGCACATATTTCACCCTTGGACCTGAGCCATTTAGGTTTCAAAAAAGAAAGGAGCTTGCTCAGACCAGAATGCTTCTCACAGCCCTTCCCTGATGTAGTGGGATACGTTTCCTATTGTAAAGGAGTAAGAATGAGAGGGGAGGAGGAGCCTACTCTCAGGATAGCTATAAAATATGGGCAGGTCTGGTATGGCTCAGTTTAGCTTGTCAGCCTGTGCACAGGACGCACGGCACTCATTTGGCTGGTAAGAGGAATGGCCACTCCTGCTGGGAAGAGGAAAATAATAAAAGATGTTGCTTCACCTGGAGCATTTTAATGTTAATCATATCGTTAATTGTATGGAGCTCTATAGTTTGCAAACATGTCCACGTATAGTATCTCCTTTAATTCTTTACACTAACCCTTTACACTATCCCTTTACACTATCTCCTTTAATTCTTTACACTAACCCTGGGCAACGGGGTGATAGCCCAAATCACGTGTGTGTCCGTGTGTGTGTTTTCTGTGTATTTTCCCCTCTCCTGACCTTTTCTCCTACCACCATCCAAAATAAAACGAGGGGCAAAGGTCTATTCACAGATACAATTTTCTTAAAGCTGGATAAGTCCAGAGATAAGAGGAAAGAGGAAAATGCTAGAAGGTAACTTGGATAAGAGAGAAAGAGTACAAAGAAGAGGTGTTTGAGTTAGGGTGACAGATCCTCTTTCCAGGAAACCCAAGAAGTAGGGTAGAAAGGACTTCGTTTTGAGCTGACTTAAGGGTAAACCCCCTTGCCGACCAGTTGCCTGTGGATGCCTCAACAGATAGTCATAGGTATTTTTCAGGTCATTTAACATTGGGTGGGAAACTTGGACAAGTTGAGTGGAAATGGGCTGAGAACCCTCCAACTTCACACAAGTTGGAACTGAGCAAAGCAATTGGAATTTTACTAGGAACTAGGGTAATGGGGAACACACTTAAACATGTGGGGCACACGTTTACATCTGTAAACTAGGATAACAGGTATTGTCAATCATTCTTAGTGAATGATGACCCTGAAGCCAAAAAGTATGAGAAACTCACCAAATGTGTAGAAGCAGGAAGTGGCAAAACCTGCGCTTACACTCAAATCTTCTATTACACTAGTGCATTTTCTACTGCAAAAGGCAGCTGCTGGGGAAGTGGCCAAGAAAGCACAGATTGGAATTCAACAGCCGTGTGTCTTTCCCTGCTGTGCTATGAACAGCCAAATAAAAGTTACTAACAAAAGTTCTTATTCATTTTCCGTGTTCACAGCGTCTGGGCCAGACAAGTTTGTGATACCAACTGGGGTAACAGGAGTTAAGATGGTTAGGGCAGATTGAGAGGTGAGGTGGGAGAGATGCAAAGTCTGAAAGAAAAAAATTAGATGCAATCTCACTGGTAATCAAGGGAAATCAACAACGATGAACTACTTCCAATAGAACAAGGCTGGCGAATAAAGCAGTAAGTTTAATAATTTTAAGTGTGGGGAAAGAGATAGGTACTCTTTCAACACTGCTGGTGAGAGGACTCGTGGGAAGGCATTAGAGGGCAATATCTTTTAAATTAAAAATACACATGCGTTATATTTCATTAATTTTCAATATCTCCACGGAGAACCATTTAAAATATGTATAGGAAACGTGTTCATTGCTAGATTGTTTTTGTAGCAAAGAAAGGATACCAATTATAGAATGCCTAAAGTTAAGACTATTTTTTTTTTTCTTTCTTTTTTTTTTTTTTAAGGGTCTGGCTTTGTTACCCAGGTTAGAGTGCAGTGGCGCAATCTTGGCTCACTGTTGCCTTGACCTCTCGGGCTTAATGAAGCAATCTTCTCATCTCGGCCTCCCAAGTAGCTGGGACTATAGCTGTGTGTCACCCCATTTGGCTAATTTTTATATTATCTGTAGAGACAGGGTTTCACCATATTGCTCAGGCTTGTCTTGAACTCCTCAACTCAAGCAATCCTCTCTCCTTGGCCTCCTAAAGTACTGGGATTACAGACATAAGCCAACCTGACCAGCCCATTTTTCTTAATTAAGAAACAAATTATTGTTCACATCGTTGCTACTCACACCAAGTAAAAATATAGAGTTACATGGATGGCCAGAGAGAGCTCTCCATGAGATAGTACTGAGAAAACAATGCAAATGTGAAAATACCAGTTAGTTACACAAACACATGAACATAAATCAATATTGTCAAATTCTATATAAACAGATATGTGTATAATTGCAGGTAGAAAGGTCTGAATGAGTTGTGATTTTACTGTGGCAAACTCACATGTATAAAGTATAATAATCAAACATCTGGATTGGAGACAAAAATTGGGGCTGAAAATCAAGAGAGGCTTTCAGCTTTATCTGTAATGCCTGTGTGTTTGCAGTGAGATATTTGTGTACTCTTAATGTAAATATATATATACACCCACATACATACAGACACACATATGCCCTTACATACACACATACATACATATATAAAAGTGATCTCAGGAGCAGCAGGAGGGGGCCTGTGGCTATCACAGCGAGCAGACAATTAGGGTGGAAGGTTACCAGAAACTCCTTGAGAGCTTCTGTTAGCTTCAAACCTGAATCAGTTCTCTTTGCCCTACTCATCTCTGCCATGATGGTCCAGGCCTCCTAGATTTGTTTTGTTTTATTGTTGCTTTATTATCCACTATAAAATATCATGTGCTCATCATAGAACATTTGGGAAATACCGAAAAAGTAGGAGGAAATTAAAACAGTCCCCCATAGTGCTGCAATCCAGAAGTAACCATTGTAAAGCTATTGTATTTACTGTCACAGGTATTTTTAGTCCATTGTTGACAAAGTTCTAGTCATATGGAATAGATATGATTGCATATATTGATTTTAATATCATTTTTATGACCACCAATATAGTGTGAGTTCACTGTAATAGGTGTCAGTGTAGGGGAAAACATTGGGGGGGAATGAAAATTATAAAAGGGAAAATAGCCAATCTCCCGTATTTCATCTTCCACAGTAAATATTTTATTACATTTTCTTATGTTTATTTTCATATAATTTATGTAGTTGAAAGCAAAATGCACCTACTAGTGTTTAACTATACTTATAGGGGATATGAAGAAGTACTAGGTAAAATGACATAAAGAGAGGCATGATTTAGGTTAATAGCTGCCACTAATTTTATTAGTTTCTAGTTCTGTCGAAATGACACAGGATATTTAATATGGGTTTTATATGTGCAGAATACCAAGATTCCAGTAGCTCTGTGCAGCATTGTTCTTCGTTGTTAAAAATAACTTTCCTAGAATAGAATTAATACAACGTTTGCTATATTAGCTATTGGTTAAGAATTAATTAAAAATTAGTCTCCTATCTTTTATCACATATAAAAATAAGCAAAATGGATTAAAAATTTAAATGTAAGACCCCAGACTATATAACTGAAAGACGAAAATGTAGGGAAATGCTTAGGCAAAGATTTTATGGCTAGAATTTAAAAAGCACAGATAACAACAAAAATGACGAGTGTGGTATGGCAAAGTGACAACCTTCTGCACGGTAAAGAAACAATGGAGCAGAGAGGCCATCTGTAGAATGGGAGGACATATTCACAAACCATTCATCCAACAAAGGACCAATTTCCAGAATATACGAGAAACTCAAGCAACCCAACTGCAAAACCCAAATAATGCAACTTAAAAATAAGCAAATATGCTGGTGTCCAATCTGGATTTTGGAGTGTCAGATGCAGAAAAAAAAAATAAGCAAATAATCTGAATACATATTTTTAGAAAGAATACATACAAATGGCCAATAAGCATATGAAAAAATGCCCAGCACCACTAATCATCAGAGAAATGCCAATCAAAACCACAAGGAGGTATCATCCCTCCACAGTTAAAATGGCTCTTACCAAAATGACAAATGCTGGCGGCGATGTGGAGAAAAGGGAACTCATATACACTGTTGATGGAAATTTCTCAAAAGAATTTTGTGAAGTGGATACACCAAGATCACCCCCATTTTACAGATGAAACAATTGAGGCAGAGAACTGAACTAGCTTGCTTACAGAGTTAGCAAGGTGCAGAATAAGGATTTAAATCCAGACTGTCAGCTTCAGTGCCACATTCTTAACCACATACTCCACTACCTTTAAGTAAAATAAGATGAGGAGGGTCCTCAGTCCTGGAGAAGATTGAGCTTCTTTCTCATCAACTGTGTAGATGACCAGACCATTGGTATTCAGAATAGAGAGCTGCAGTGACACATCAGACAAACCAGTAGTTGAAGCCTGGGGTCACATGGTCACATGAGGTACATTTTGGTCTTTTTTTTTTTTTTCTGGTCATTTCTACCAGCTCTCCCTATTTCTTTCCCCTTCTTAATGCTAATAGGGAATGATCCTCTCAGGATGCAAGAAACTCTTGAGAATTCTTTCTGTCCTCCTTGCCTAGGTGTTTTCTGGAAATTGCTGTCTCCGAATGAATATAGAAGAGAAGTACTGATGGGGGTGAGAATGCAGAACAGCACATCACTCAAAAATATGACAGCAGTTATAGTCACAGCATAGAGAACCACCTGCCTCCTGTTTTCCTTGTGGATTTGTGGTCCTTCCATCTCAGAGACAGTGATGGGGAAGAAGGAACAGCGATGGAGGCAAACAGCATTCTGATTACTTTTTTTGAGATGGAGTCTTGCTCTGTAGCCCAGGCTGGAGTGCAGTGGGATGACCTTGGCTCACTGCAACCTCCACTCAGCCTCCTGCGTTCAAGTGATTCTCCTGTCTCAGCCTCTCGAGTAGCTGGGATTATAGACATGTGCCCCCACGCTTGGCTAATTTTTGTAGTTTTAGTAGAGACGGGGTTTCACCATGTTGGCCAGGCTGTTCTCGAACTCCTGACCTCAAGTGATCCACCCGCCTCGGCTCCCAAAGTGCTGAGATTACAGGCGTGAGCCACTGTGCCTGGCCCCGTTCTAATTACTCTTAAAGTTAAATAGGTTCATTCTGTTTCCAGTGAAATAACTGAAGAATACTGAACGAATGGAAGTGAACGAAATGACCCAAAAAGGCTGCATAGTATGCCCCCACGTATCTGAGCTAATTATTTTTTTCTATGGTGGTTGACTCTTTCCCTCTGTCCATGAAAACTCCACACCAAAATTCTCCCTGACTCTTCCTGCCTCTATTCCTGTCCCTATTCTTTGTATAGTCCTCAGTGCTGTGTGTGCACGCGTGTGAGCTCCTCATATAAAAATGGTAAATCATGGAGAAACCATAATTTATTTATTTATTATTCATCCCCCTACTGTATCTAGCAGAATATTTAATATACACATATTTTTTTCCTTTGAGATGAAGTTTCGCTCTTGTCACCTAGACAAGTTCAATGGCACAATCTCAGCTCACTGCAACCTCTGCCTCCTGGATTCAAGTGATTCTCTTGCCTCAACCTCCTGAGTAGCTGGGACTACAGGTGCCTGGCATCACACCTAGCTAATTTTGTATTTTTAGTAGACCCAGGGTTTCACCATGTTGGCCAGGCTGGTCTCAAACTCCTGACCTCAGGTGATCCACCCACCTTGGCTTCCCAAAGTGCTGGGATTACAGGTGTGAACCACTGCGCACAGCCGACACATTTATTTATTTGTTTGTTTGTTTATTTATTTTTCATAGCAGGAATGTAGTCTTGCTATGTTTCCTAGACTGGTCTCAAACTCCCAGCCTCAAGTAATCCTCCCACCTTAGCTTCCCCAAGTGATGGGATTATAGGTGTGAGCCACCGTGCCTGGCCTTGAATGCATATGTAAACTACCAGTTACTGAGTGCCTTCTAGGGGTCAAGACTTTCCACAAAATGCTCTACAAGCATCACTATATTTAATTTCACAACAGCCCAGTAGGTAGGTATTTATATCCCAATTTAACAGAAGAGGAAAATGAGGTGTCAAAGCATTCAATAATTTACCCAAACTGAGATTTAATCTCAGTCTGCCAAACTCTAATGGCCACATTCTTAACACCATCTCATGAAGATACTTTCACCCAAAAGTACAATGATATAGTTGAGATATGAGAAAAGATATGAAGTTATACACGTTTCAAACTTTTCCTAACAGAAAAACCTGTTTAAAAAATTCTGCTAAAGACAACTTTGGTTTTAGTGATGTGACCCTTTCCACTTCTAGAGAATAATATGAGTCTTCTGGCTCCGTTTCTACGCGTTAGTGAAACAGAGTTTGGGAAATGAATAGACAGAGCTGAGTAATTGCCAGGAAAGAGACTGGTTTATTCTGCTTCCATTTAAAAATAGCAAACAGCTATTTGCACAAAGAGGAAAAATTGAGAAAGAGTGGAAGGAGTAAGTTGATTACTCAGTTTGGTTTGGGAGAATCTTGTTTTGGGGTCAGATTTGAGAATGAAGAGTTGAGAGATATTTACAAACAGCTACAGTACATGGCAGATGCAACTGATGAGGTGGGAAGAGGATATTAAGTCCTGCATAGATAGGTGCTTACAGATGATTCTGCAAACGAGAATAGTGCCTTCAAAGTGAATTGTCTGCTTCCATAGAGAAACTGGCTCTGGGAGCATTTTCATAAGAAAGGGGCAGGATAAAGATAGGCACCCCACCAACATCTGAAGCCAGGCCGTGTAAAAACACAAAGGCATTTCTTGGGGAGACACTTTACAATGGAGAGAATGTAAAACCAAAGGCAGTAGATGAGATTAAGGTACGATTTAGTTCAATTCCTAAAACGACTCTTAGTGTGGACAAAGCAGCAATACGCATTCAACACATTCTATACTCTGCATTATTTTTATTATGAAATACCATGTACATCAAAGCCTATGTGTAGGTGTACATGTATAGATGTGCATAAGGTTTAAAGTCTGTTTTGTCTGAAATAAGAATAGCAACCCCTGCCACGGATGGTGGCTCATGCCTGTAATCCTAGCACTTTGGGAGGCTGAGGCAGGTGGATTGCCTGAGGTCAGGAGTTCGAGACCAGCCTGACCAATATGGTGAAACCCCATCTTTACTAAAAATACAAAAAAATAGCCAGGCATGGTGCCAGGTACTTGTAGTTCCAGCTACTCGGGAGGCTGAGACAGGAGAATTGCTTGAATGCAGGAGGCAGAGGTTGCGATAAGCTGAGATCACACCACTGCACTCCGGCTGGGCAGTAGAGAAAGACTCTGTCTCAACAAAAAAGAAAGAAAATAGCAACCCCTGCTGCCTTTTGTTTTTCATTGGATTGATAGATAGATCTTTGTCCTCCCCTTTACTTTGATTCTATGAGTGTCATAGCTTGGGAGATGGGTCTCTCAAAGACATCATACAGTTGGTTCTTGCCTCTTTATCCAACTTGACACTCTGTGCCTTTTAAATGGGGCATCTAGCTCATTTACATTCAAGGGTAATATTGATACATGTGAATTTTATTTTGTCATCATGTTATTAGCTGGTTGTTATGTAGATTTGATTACAAAGCTGCTTTATAGTGTCAGTGGGGTACATACTTAAGTGTGTTTCTCTGGTGGGAGGTAACAGCCTTTTGTTTCCATGTTCAACATTCCCTGAAGGATCTAGTGATAAATTCCTTTAGCATTTGCTTGTCTGAAAAAAAATCTTGTTTCTCCTCTGCTTATGAATCTTAGTTTGGCTGGATATAAAATCCTTGGTTTAAATTTCTTATCTTTAAGGATGTAAATATAGGCCCCCAATCTCCTTTGGCGTGCAAGATTGCTGCTGAAAGGTCTGCTGTTAGCCTGAAGGGGTTCCCCTTGTAAGTTGCCTGACCTTTCTCTCTAGCCTTCTTTAACATTTTTTCTTTCATGCTGACTTTGGAGAATCTGATGACTTTGTGTCTTGGAGATGGTCATCTTATATGATATCTTACTAGGGTTCTCTGAATCTTCTGAATTTATTTTGATCTCTCTAGTGAGACTGAGGAAATTTCCATAGAAGATATTAAATATGTTTTCCAAAAAGCTGGTTCTCTTTCCCTCTCTTTCTGGGATGGCATTGAGTCGTGTATTTGTTTGGGGTGTTTTTGTTTTTATTAACATCATCCCATATTTCTCTGCAGTTTTATTTTTTAAATTTCTTTTTCTTTTTTTTTTTTTTTCTGAGTTGATTTAAAGAACTGGTCTTCAAGCTCTAAAATTCTTTCCTCAGCTTGGCTCATTCCGCTGTTAATACTTCTGATCATATTGTAAAATTCTTGTAGCTCATTTTCCAGCGCTAGAAGATCACTGTACTTCTTGTTAAAAATGGCTATTTTGTCTTTCAGCTCTGGTGTTATTATATTGGATTTCTCAGATTCCTTGGATTGGGCTTCGGCTTTCTCCTGAAACTCCGTGATCTTGGTCATCCAGATTCTGAATTCATGTCTACCATTTAAGCCGTTTCCGTCTGGGTAAGAACCACTGCTGGGGAGCTAGTGCAATCATTTGAAGGTACGAAGACACTCTGGCTTTGGAGTTGCCAGATTTCTTGCTCTGCTTTTTTCTCATCTTTCTGGGATGATATTCCTTTAATCTTTGAAGTTGTAGGCCTTTGGATGAGGCTTTTCTTTTGACAGTTTTTGATACCCTTGGGGGTTTGACTGTGATGTAAGTTGTGTTTGGTTGACTAGCTTCATTTCTGGACGATTTCAGGGGCCAAGGCTCAGCTCAGTACTCCTAACCTGTGTGCTCTAACCCGGATGGGGATGGAGCTAGGCCAGCATTTTTTTTTTTTTTTTTTTTTTTTTAGACAAAGTCTTGCCGAATCGGGAGGCTGGAGTGCAGTGGCCCGATCCCGGCTCACTGCAACCTCCGCCTCCCAGGTTCAAGCGATTCTCCTGCCTCAGCCTCCCAAGCAGCTGGGACTACAGGCATGCGCCACCACGCCCAGCTAATTTTTTGTATTTTTAGTAGAGACGGGGTTTCACGATGTTGGCCAGGATGGTCTCGATCTCCTGACCTCGTGATCCACCCGCCTCGGCCTCCCAAAGTGCTGGGATTACAGGCGTGAGCCACCGCACCCGGCACGGCCTGCAGCTTTTTACTCTGGCTCCTGGAGGTTAGGAACCTACTGTGCTTGAGGCGCCAACGTGTGCCCAGTTCACTGGCAGCAGCAATCAGATGAGAGGTGCTGGCAAAAGCACTTCAGCAGGAAAGCAGTGGGCAGTGGGTGTCCTGGCACATGCACCAGCAGCGGTAAGCAGCCGCAGGCCCTGCACGTGCACACACGTGGCTGAAGCAGCACTGGGAGGCTGCAGGTGGATATGCACCCGTGGAGAAGTTCTATGGGTGGGTGCTTGCAGCAGGGGCCTGCCTGCAGAAGCTCTTCAACTGTTAGGCAGGGTCTCATGGTGAAAGAGCTATGGTGAGCGCCACTGGCAAATGCCTTGACTTGGCAGCTGAAGCCACACAGCATGCAGATGTGGCCAAGCAGTGACCCTGGGATAGGCTGACAGACTGGGGGCCACTCAGATCCGACTGTCCCCATCCCACAGACAAGATAGCCCTGCTCTATTTAGGTATGGCAGTCGACAAAGATGAAAGCCACATAGAGGAGCATGCAGAGCCTTGTGGGATGGACACCTATGGCTGTGCTCCATTGCAACCGTTCCTGTTCCAAACCCTCGGGGCTCCGTGCAGGCTGGAGGTCTGTCCCCACCAGCTCTCCAGGCAGTTCCCCTGCCAGCTCAAATGTCTGCATCAGCCATGGCGTTTCCTGCAGCTAGGATTTCAAAGGTCCATGGTGAGAGTAGGCCACTCCACATTTACTTAACTCATCCCTTCCCCAGGAGCTGCTCGGGGCCAAGAACAACGAGTCCTGGTGTTCAGCAATGCTGTGCAGGGTTCCCAGATTCCTCCTCTTTTAGCCCAGGGTTTGCATCCTCCCTCTGTCCACTCTCAACGCCTTCTTTCCAAAGATCTGTTTGGAGTGTGCCAGCATACCTGACGGTCTGGTCTCTTTTGGTGGGAAAAGCTCTTCCTGGCTGCATCTAGTTGGCAATCTTGGCTTTTACCGATTTATTATTTTTTTCTGAACTTTAATTATTTCTGTTATGTTTTGTGAGCATATTCTATTTGTAATGCTATTCATTTATCTTATGGCGTCTTTGATCAGTAGAAGTTCTTTATTTTAACATAGTTAAATTTTTAAATCTTTTTTTAAAGATTTTTTTTTATCTTTTTTAAAATCTTTTTTTAAAGAGACATAACCTAAAGATTCCAAAAGGCTTTATGTAGAAACAAATTTAATAATAACCATTCTTGTTAATAATGATGATTTTTTTCTTTTAATCTTTGTATTCTTTATTTCTTTTTCTTATTATGTGGTCAGCATATTTTTGAGGAGCGATGATAGGTGTTTTACTTTCTTTTGATTTTAAAGAAAATGTTTTTAAGTTTTCTTGTTAATGATGTCGTTCATTATCAGGATATGTTTTGTTTTCTGTACCTGCTGTGTATCAAAGTTTAAAAATTGCCTTCTATTCCTAAACTGTTAAGAGTGTTTTTTGTGTGTGGTCTTTTTTTTTTTACTTTTGTCTTTCTTTTTCAACCAGGATGTAATGTCTAATTTTATTGAATGCTTTCTTTCTCCAAGTTGAAGTGGCTATTTTTTTTCCTCTAAAGAGTGAATTAACAGCGAATCACATTATTTTACTAAGATAGTTTTTTTTGTTGTTGTTAATCCAATCTTGCATGCCTGGAATAAATCCAACAAAGATTAAAGGAATATCATGCTCTATTGACGTTTCACACACTGGTGGACCTAGTTTGTTAGGAGTGTGTTTAGAATTTTTGTATCTGTGTTTGTGAGTTAGGCAGGCATACAGTTTTCCTTTTTCATGCTATTCTTCTTGGGTTGTGGTTATGCTAGCCTCAAAGACTAGTAGGGGATCTTCTTTTTTATTTTTTGAAATAGTTTATGTAAGTTTGAAAATAACCAGTTATTGAATATTCAGTAGAAGTTGGTTGCCAATAAAATTATCTAGGACTAGTTTTCTCTGTACAATTATTCTTTTTAAATATTTCCTTTTGCTTTTTATACTTTCTTTTTTGTTTAAAACTGTTAAATATATTTATCTTCTATTCTTTCCTGGCAAGCCTGATATCTCAGGACACTATAATTTTTCTCTAAATTGTGTTTTGTACTAAGAGATTTCTTCACATCTCTAATCCTTGATATTGTAAAAATGACACATATTTTTCAAGATAATTTCATCAAATGTCTTTCTTAAATATCTCTGAGATCTGGTGAGTAAGTATTATTAAATGAAAGGTTCTTTTGTTTGTTTGTTTGTTTGTTGTTGTTGTTTTGAGACGGAGTCTTGCTCTGTGGCCCAGGCTGGAGTGCAGTGGCACAGTCTCAGCTCACTGCAACCTCCGCCTCCTGAGTTCAAGCGATTCTCCCGCCTCAGCCTCCCGAGTAACTGGAACCACAGGCGCATGCCACCACACCCGGCTAATTTTTATATTTTTAGTTGAGACAGGGTTTCACCGTGTTAGCCAGGATGGTCTCGATCTTTTGACGTCGTGATCTGCCCACCTCAGTAAATGAAACTTTTAAATATAATGAATGCTTTATAAGTAGAGGGCACTGTTACTTTTATTTTGGCTGATAACAAGTAAGAAACCTGGGGCCTGGAGTTATGAAGTGAAATTTTCTCCTCATCTGATAGGTTTTCCACTCGTACAATGACTGGGTCTAGTTTTTTGTTTTTGTTTTCACTTTGTTAAATTGCATTAAGCTGAAAATGACTTTTTACTTGCCCCAGGAAAATGACAAGACTGAACTAAAAACAAAAACTAAAAAGTGAACTAAGAACAAAAACAACAGTTGAAATTCTGCCCTGTGTGTCAACAGTAATGGGGTAAACTTTTCTTCTTAAAAAAGGAAATCCCCGAGGCACAGCGGCACACCCACCAGCCGTCCCAGTTACTTGGGAGTCTGAGGTGGGAGGACCGCTTGAGTCCAGGAGTTCAAGATCAGCCTAGGCAGCATAGCAAGGCCTCATCTCAAAACAAACAAACGAAAAACCCAGAGGTATGCCAAGATCTAAGGTCATTGTGTTTTTCATTTGAATTTGATTTTATTGGAGATCTCTAATTTTGTGGTTATTCTTCACAAGCATTTTTTTCAGTTTATTATACCAATGTTTTACTTTTTTGGCATTTTATAATTTTTCATGCAGTGTTAGAATTTCATTAATGATGAAGTGGAAGCTCAAAGAAGAAAGGAAACTAATAGATTAGGTTACAAGTGTGTGCTTCGTGTATGTATACATCAATCATGTGATCCTCCCGACAATCTTGCAAGTTATGCCTGTTGTTTCTATTTTACCGACGAGGAGACTAAAGTCACACATCTGTAAGTCATGGAACCAAAATTCAAATCCAAGTATTTTGTCTCCTGTCCAATGCTCTCTGCACTATTTTACATAACTCTTCTATAATTTTCCAGGGTCATACAACTTAGTTGTGACATAACCAAGACGAAAACTCTGTTCCTTTTTTTTTTCTTCTGAAAACTCTGTTCTTTTGACTCCTAGTCCAATAACATTTGACCATACCACACTGCCTATATGAAAATAGAGGTGGCTGGCCGGGCACAGTGGCTCGCGCCTGTAATCTCAGCGCTTTGAGAGGCTGAGGTGGGCAGATCACTTGAGGTCAGGAGTTGGAGACCAACTTGGCCAAGACAGTGAAACCCCGTCTCTACTAAAAATACAAAAAAATTAGCCAGGGGTGGTGGCACACACCTGTAATCCCAGCTTCTTGGGAGACTGAGTCAGGAGAATCGCTTGAACCTGGGAGGCGGAAGTTGCAGCGAGTGGAGATCATGCCACTGCACCCCAGCCTGGGAGACAGAGCAAGACTCTGTCTCAAAACCAGGGAAAAGCAAGCAAGCGTTTTCCTGAATATTTTCTAACAGTAAATAAAAAGAGTTAGACGACTATTAAGAAAAAGATTAGTTAGTGGCCCCTAACATCTGTTATCTCTTCTCCCAACTTTTAACTGGGACATGCTTTCCTAGCCTTCTTGACAGTCATTTAGGGCCATGTGAATGAGTTCTGCCAATGGGATATACGTGCACGTGGTGTGCCCGGCTGTGGGAAGCATTCTTAAATGCAGCATGTGCATTATCCTTCTGTTCCCTCCTCCTTTGGGCTAGAATAGGATATGAAGCCTGGAATTGCAGCAGGCATTTTGGATCATAAGGAGACCCTGGGGATGGAGACTGTGGCAGGCCAGTCAGGAAGACAGGAGCCTGGGATCTTGTACCAAGAAGCATTGTGGCTGCCCTGAACTCTCTCTCCTTCGCTTTATATAAGAAAGAAGTGAGTTGTTACCTTGTCTAAGATGTTTTGGTTTTGCTTATTTCTTTTCCTTGTCATAACCAAACATGATCCTAACAAACAGTAAAACCTTAAAAGGAAAAATCTGAAGTAGTTATTCCAAATCCTTATCTTTTTCCCGGTGGTAAAAAACAAATGTTTGTTAAAACTGAAGCTCATTCTTCATTATTATTTCTCTTTGGGAGTAGGGAAGCTGGAATGGAGCCTAGAAGTGATGTCTTGGGGTTTTAACATTCCCACGTGGTTGATGTAATAGAAAGCAGAGCTTCTGGATGGCTTTTTAGAAGTTCAAGATGAATGGACTGCAAAACCAAAATGTGATGTAATATCCAAAGTATAAAAGGCGTACGCTTTGTATCTTACCTCAGTGAAAAGAGTCAAGCATTTATCCTTTGTTCAAAACTCACTAGCTAAAGCTACTGTATTTCCTGTGACAGTCAAACTGACGAGCAACTTATTTCACATAGAAGATAAGAGGCTTTAAAATTATTTTTGCCTTTTTTCCTAATGACTTTAACGCTTATTAGATACACTCAGCCTTGTTGAGCACAGCAGTATTTATGCATTGCTGCCAAAAAGTAAAATTCTGTCATACTGCGCAGAGATTTGATAAACTCAGCCTCATGTCAGTACTTTTATGAAACATAAAATTAACAATTTTCAGTAACTTAGCTTTTCTACAAAGACAATTAACCGTTTCCCATAATTTAGCTTTCTTACAAAGACCAATGAAAATATGTCAGTATTTCAATTGGATCATTCAGCATTTTCCACACAGATGCATGACATTTCATTCTTTAAAAATGGAAGATATTATTATCAATAATTTATATTCAAGGCAAAAATATGTATGGTTAATAGGGAAAAAAGCAAGAAGAAGGAAATAAAAAGTTACAGTAATCTCATTACCTAGAAGACTGGGTCTCAAATGTAAGCATGCATTGGAATCATCACAGTCTTGTTAAAACAGATTGCTGGGCCTTACCCTCGGTGTTTCTGATTCAGTAGACGCGAGTGTACCTTGCAAATTTGAATGTCTAATAAGGTGCCTGGTGAGGCTGATGCTGCCAGTCCTGGGATCACACTTTGAGAACCATGGACTTAAGGGAATTGCTTTTACCCTAATGGTGTTGATCTTTTCCGTCTTCTGATCAGGAACATCTAACCATTCTTACAAAAGCTACCAATGACTTGCACATTGCTAAATTCTAGCGTCACTTCTTGGCCTTTCTCTTTTTGATTTTTCAGCAGAATAAGACACAATTAATCATTCCTTCTTCTTGATACATTGTCCTTGTTTGATTTCTGATGTCCTCTCTTCATTTCTCATTTCTTGAGCATTCATTCTTTGTATCTTGGCCTCAGATGTGGGCATGCTCCAAGGCTCCGTTCTTAGACTTCTATTTTTCTTCATTTACATAATCACTCTTTTGATGGTCTTTTCCAGTTGCATGGGTTTTAAGATCATCCCTGTGCAGAACATTCTCAAATTTACATCTCCAGGCTGGTCACACTCCCTGCTTGTATAGACAGACCAACAGAACTAACTTCCCGTTCAGTGTCTCCTCTTAGATGTCCAATAGATGTCTCAAACTTAACATTCAGTACTGAACACCTGGCTCTGCTGCATGATCCTTGTTTACTGTTTTATTCCCCAGGCCCTGGAAAGCTCTGTGAATGTATGAACGAGTGACTTTTACTGAATACAAACTTTGTACCACATACAATTTGGCCACCTAAAAATGCTGCTGCTGCTGATAATAATGTTATTAAAACAAATAATAATAAAGTTTCCCGAGTACTTTCAGTGCATTTACATATGGTACTCATTTAATCTTTATAATCTTTAACACAGATACTATGTTACACATTTTACAGATAAAGAAAGGGAATTTTAGAGAGCTCAAATACCATAAGTAAGGATCCTGAAGCCAAAGTCTACATTCTTAATCACGTCGATGTACACCCTCAAGGAGAAGTCCTTGGGTACATTCTGTGGAGTCTTCTCCTCATTTCACATGTACATTTCTTGTGTACATTTCTCATGCACATTCTTGTGTACAGTTTTGTGTACATTTATGTACATTCACAGATTTTTATAACTGGCATATCAAGAGTTATGCAAACTTTAATGAATTTTAAATCAACACATATAATAATTATATCTTTCCAAATAAGAACATTAAGAAATTAAATTGCCTAAACCTACACTAGTTGTGAATAATTGTCAGTTTTTTTAGTGGAAAATAATATCTTATTATTGTATTGATTTGCATATTATAGCAGGTTAGGTTGAATATTTTCCCAGATATATATTTACCAATGCTGATTTTCTCCTCATCCTAATTTCCTGTTTACAACTTCTCAAAGGGATGTTGACATTTTCAGTGATTTAAAAAATTCTCTTACACATTTAAGATGCTAATTATTTATTAAATATGTATTTAATATTTCTCTCAATTTCTGTTTGGCTTCAAATTGTTTATATTGCAGCTTTAAATGTATGGAAGATTTGGGTTTTTATATGATCAAATCGATCAGTGTTTCTGAAATGCTTCCTGATACTGGTGTCAGACAGCCTTTCACATATAAACATAGGCTTATCATTTCTCATTTGTTTATGATTCCATTTTTACATTTATCTCTTGAAACCGTTTGTGATTTGTTTTAATGGGTGAGTTGAAGTCCAGATCTAACTTGTGTGAATATGTGGTTATGTGGTTACCCAGCTGTCTTTTAACTATTTATTTAAAAATCCAGTTAATAAGTACCTTCCATGATATGACAGAGAAAGAGAGACAGAGGTTCTTGCATAAGCATCAATGCCAGATGAACTTTGTCCTTTTCTTTATGGAACTGATTCAATTCATTTTTTAGGGTACTTTTTAATTTTAGTAGGATAATTAACATCTTCACAAGTTCAAAATTTCAATTGACAATCATGTAGTTTCTCCTCATTTATTCAAATTTATCTCCCTCTGTAAAAAGTTGGAAAGTTTATTTCATATAGACTGATCACATTCCTAGATGTCTACCGGTTATTTCAATACAGTGTTACTATCAAGAATAGAGTGGTTTTTCTTAATCTTTTCTCAATGGGCATTGCTAGTATCAAGGAAAATGATTGGCTTAAAATATCTATTTTGTAACTGACCACCTTTCTGAACTCTCTTATAGGAATGTTTGAATGTTTTTTTAAATTAACCATTTTGGCTTTTTCAGGTATAAGTTAATATTCATGGTCATATTAATAATAACATGCCTTATTTTTTCTTATTTGTTACCATGGCTAGCACCTTCCATAAAATGATGAGCATTTGTGGTCATAGCAGAGAGTGTGCAAAGAGAAAGTCACCAGTAGCTTTCATTACAGGAATGCAAAGTTAATTCAATATCATAAAATGTGTTAACATATTCAGTAATCACATTAGCAAATCACAGAAAATATCAATTGACAAAAAGTATTTAATAAAACTTAGTCTTTTCTTTAATTTAAAACTAAGATTAGAAATACGTTTCTACTCTATTTAATATTTTGAATGTCATACCAAATAATGTATCTATTTAAAGACATATGTTAAAAAGTAAATCTTTATTATTTTTAAGATGTATCTAAAGATACAATCGCTTAAGACAGGAAGAAGATAAGCATTGTTGCTTCCTAATGTATTTGTCTTCATAGCATTTTGTTGATCAATTTCCATATTTTTCTTTTTCTATTTGAAAATTAGAAATTTTATTCTTAAAGTAGAAACCATTCGTAAATAAATGTAAAAAATCATATTTTAAAATTAATGTTTAAAATGAATTTGTGCCTATTCTTCCCCCTTTAGAAGTGAGGAATTAAGTGGAATTTTACCCTCTTTTTCCTAACCTTCTTCTTTTCAGAGCGTTTTTCATGGTTACGCTAGGTAAAGCTACATCTCTGTGGTTAATTCCGACTTCATTTTGGCGTCTGCACCTTTCATGTCAAGACTCTCATGGTCTGGTTTCTAACTCACCTCCTGCAGCCTCACCTGCTGCTGTGCTCCCTTAGTGCCCAGTCTCCAGCCACAGAAACAAACCAACCACCAGTTCTGCAGAGATTCCATGATCTTTCCCATCTCGAAGTCTTGCACAATCAACAGTTTTTCTGCTTGGAAAAGTCTTCCCTTTCATCCCCTTTTCCTAATGAATTTCCACTCATCTTTTATATCTCCAGTCAAGCATCACTTCTACGGCATACTCTGATAGCGTTGTGTCTTTTTCAGTTCTGGCCATTACTATAATTCATTAGTGCACATTTATTTATTTATTTTGTGTCTGTGATTATATGCTGTCTCTTTCCTCCACTAGTCACTAAGTTCCGTGTGGGCAGAGACTGTCTTGATGACCACTTTATCTCCCAGACTTTTTACTGAATAACTGAATATGTACACTTAAATATTAACATGTGTAATCATCCTAACAGTGATTTGAACCTACATCTGTATAGTATCAATTTTATCGTCCATCAGCTGGAGGAACTTCTCTTAAATGGGTTTCTGTATGAATGATGAGGCCAAGAGGGATAATAAGGCCACAGGTAATTACATGTCACCTTTTCTCTCAGTCATGCAGAATGCCTCCATGGGATTTCAGGTACATTTCCATGAGGCACAAAGGTTTTTATCCTAATATTAGAGGCAAAATAATACCCCAAGACAAGGAGGCTCAGCAATATCAATTCACAGAGTATGGGTCAGATCAGAGTTTGTATCAGATTTCCCAAGCACTGGGTCATTTCTTGATTCCTGTCAGCAATTTTCAAATTAGTTCCCAAGAGATTTCTATTGACTTCCAGAGAAAAATTATTTTCTGCATTTTTCAGTTATTTTATAATAAGCACGTGATTACTTTTATGCTTAAAAATAAAATGTTAACCAAAACAGAATTACACTTGAAAAACTTTGGACCTTTTGTGGACTCCTGTTCTAAGAAAGATTATTTAAGTTTTGGAATTAAATTCCGGCTCTAAGAGGATGTTTATTTTTAATCACATTTGGTTTCTTTTGTTTGCAATTAGAATATACTGTCATTAATTCAGCAATAATTTGCAAAGCTATTTGCAGTGGTGTATTGAAGCTAATTCACCAGTTTGAAAGCCGAATTTTCTGAGATTTTGCAAGCCATTTGTTAAACCTTCAGTAGCTTGGGATCAGCTATGGTGGAAGTTTTACACCATAGAAATTGGCAAATGCTACAAATCACGGTGCTTTTTCCCCTTGAGAGCTGACTGTTAAACATTTACCCAGCATATCACTGAAGCAGGCTTGAATTATGCAGTATTCCTTTGGGCAGTTTAAAGGCGTAGCCTAAAACTCTTAGTAGCCTAATCCTTCACATATGTGGTTAACCAAGAGAGAATTTGGAATGACGCCCTACTTTATGAATGCTTTATTATATGTGGTACTTGACAAAATCAGAGACCTCTCTCTGTAGGCTAGACACATTTGAATATTTTAATCAGCAATGAGGCAAAATTTCTAGATGCCAAGAAGCTTAGAGACCAGTCAAATGATTTCTACAACTGCATGTGTATTTTCTGCACAGAGGCACACACAGACACAGACACATACACACAGAACACACACACACACACACACACAGACACACACACAAAAAAAAACACACACACACACACATACACACACATGCACCTTACAGAATCATCAGATACTCTCTGCCTGAGTATTCACCTCTCTGCTTCTGAGTTTAATTCTTATTTCTTATACCTAAACAGAGCCCAAACCTCCTCTCTTTGTATGTAGCAGATACGTAAGCCATCTGAACTCAGATGGGAAAGGGGATCTTTTCCTCTTAATAAGGCTCCTAATACAAAAATGATTGGCATTTTTGTATTAGGAGCCATTGCCATTCAATCAGAACATTATTCTCTCAAGGTGAGATTAATGGGCAGGTCCTTTGTTCTTCTTTGGTTGCTATTGTAAGTAACAAATTGGTAATTTTTTTTTTTAACAGAGTTTCTTCCAGAAATTTTGTCAGTTGCCTTGGGTACCTTTGTTCCTAAAAGGTAAAAGTGGTCTTTTTTACAACAATGCACACAGACGATATGAGTCTTAAGTTGAAATTAATAGTTAATGTAATTTGGTTTTCTTCTCTTTTCCCATGAGAAAAAAACAAAATATGGGGTATACACTGGATATCAACGGGGATCCAGGCCTATAAAGAGGAATTTGACCACAGGTGTTTTGGAATATCACAGAGCTCAAACACTGTTCTATTTTGCATGGTATTAGTCATGGGAATGGCTGGGAACAGCACACATGCAGTCGGACTAATGCTTTAATACTTTCACCTACACTGTTGCTCAGTTCTCATCTGGGATCGGTTGCGTATTCTTCAGAGCCTCTTCCAGTAGGCTCATGTCCCAAATTTTCCTCCCCTCTTTTTTTTTCTAAATAAAGGATCTCTCATTCCATTAAGATATCCTATCCTATCTATTTCAGAATACCTCCTTATCCATCTAAAATTCTTTATCTGTGCTCCCAGCTCTATGCCAAACTGCCCGCTACAGATCTGCCTTCCTTGTCACACCTTATTTACAACACGCCCCCAGATGAAACCTTCTCATCATGATACCTCCATCCTTCTTTCCCCGCCTTCTCCAAAATAATTCTTTTCTTTGTATATTTTTCTCATTTTTAGTAAATAGCTTCTCTAGCTCTCTGGTTGCTCAAGACAGAAATCTGGGAGTCATTCTTCATAACACCTCTTCTATGTCATCACTAACAGTCAATTTGTCACTAAATCCTCTTTATCCTGCTGCCTCAAAATGCCTAGAATCGTTCCACCTCCCCTCCGTCTCAGTACAAGTCACCACTGTTGTCAGCTCAGCTTCCGCAGTGAGAGTAGAGGGTCTTCCTACTTAGACCCATGCTCCTTCTGCAACTCGTTCTTCAGACGACAGCCAGATAGACCTTTCTGAAATAATGTCACTCTCTTGATAAAAATAGTTTGAATTTGCTTTCCATTGCACTTCACATAAATCTAATTTATTGGTGATTTCAAAACCTTTCAGTACAGGCTCACCTCCTTATCCTCATCCCCTCTTTCACTACACTTTAGGCAGATTGACCATTTGGTGCTTCCTTAATATAACCAAGTTTTGCTCTGGTTCAGTCTTCAAACAAGGCATTCGCTTTACCTGGATTATTTATTGCCTTTACCCTTTGTCTTACTGACCTTTAGCCATCATCTAGCTCTCAGGTCAAACTATATTTTCACTGAAAGACCTTCCTTGACTCTGTGTTTTTCTCAGTTAGAACCACGTCATCATCTTTCACTGCGTCTTGATCTTTTTCTTCACGGAGTTTTGTAACTGGCACTAATGCATTGATCTGCATGTAATTGTTTAATGTAGTTTCTGCCTCCAGACAGTAGATTCCATGGGAGGAGCAAGCATTTTTGCTTGGTTCGCCATTGAGTACCCTTGTCTAACACAGTATCTGGCACATAGTAAATGTTCAGTGATTGCTGACTGAGTGACTCTGCGTATATTTCCCAAACTCTTCCGTGTTTTCAGATAATGGGTTTTCCTTTATCCTTTCTAAGAAGATCCCTCAGCCTGTATTTTGGACACACTTTCTCATAACTCTTCAAGGATTTAATTCCCTAATGATCCTCTTTCTGACAGCTCCAATGCCTCACTTTCACTGACTTCTTACACTTTATATTCAAAGGCTTGGACAACACTTCTTTAGCCCATTCACTCAGCTCTGCTGTCTTCTCTCATCAAGCTAACCATCATTCCCTTAAAAAATCCATGAAGGAGAAGGTAAGGAAAGTCATCCAATTGCAAGTTTGGGAATGTAAAAGACAGGAGAAATAGGGAAGGGTTAGATAGAAAGTGTTTCAATTTAAAGCAAATTTCTAAGAAAATTGCAGTCAGGCTAATAGGAGCCCTGGAGGTAAAGTCACCTCTGAGAGGAGTACCATATCTCTAAGAAATGACTTTTCTCATTCAGTATGTTAATGCAGCAAATGACAGAGATTTCTCAAATATCAAACCCCCTGTTTTGGGGACAGATTCCGTTTTATTATAGTATATTATCATTTTTTCCCTATTGTTTGTTAAGTCTGCTATTATTTTATTGGGGACTTTAACACATTTTACATTAATGAGTGAAACGGGTCTTTTACATTCCTTTCTTATGTTGTCTTTTTAGTTTTGAAATCAGTTATGCTGGCCTTATAGGCTAAGTTTGGATATATTCCTTTTTTTTCTTCCCTTCTGGAAGATTCTCTAAGATTGGTGCAATCCGTTTCTTTTAAGTTTTTACAACTTGCAGATAAAACCAACTGAAGCCAGTGTGTTTGTCCGTGTGTGTGTGTGTGTGTGTGTGTGTGTGTAAAAATACTAAATTATTATTTCAATTTATTTGATAGTTTTTTAAGTTGTTCAGCCTTTCTACTTATTTTGGCCACAGATTTGGTACGTTATATTTCTATTCATCTAGAGTTTTGAGATTTGTTGACCTGTCTTTCATATTAAGCTCTATTTTTTCTGCTTAATCTATACTTATGCATTCTTTTGCATTTGTCATATTATTCGTGCCTTGCCTTTCTTTTCCTTCTTCAACTTGCAGGGCTTCATCTTGGTTTTTTTTCCCCCAAAGAATCAGCCTTTAGCTTTGATCATCTTCTCTCTTGTATCTTTGTTTTTATTTCATAAATTTTTACCTTTATTTTTATTATCAGTACTTCTTTCATCTTCTTTTGGATTTCTGGTCTGTTGTCCTTTCTCATGTTTTAGCTTGGTGAAGTAGCTCGTTAATTTTCAGCCTTTTATTTCTAGTACAACCCTTCTGTCTTTGAACAACCGATAGATACAGAACTGACTACAGCAAAAATATCTCCGTTTAATTGACAAGCTGCACCACCTGCTGTAACCAAACTCATCCTGGAAGATGAGCAACTACAAACTTAATCAAATATTTTAGCCCTAATTGCAGCAGCTGTGCAAGATGGGCAGTCTTGGCTAGAGCAGTGTAAGGGTAATTGTCCATCCCTTTCAGAAAGAAAGATCAGAAACAGTTCACATTCACTTGGGACAGAAAACAGCATACATCGACGGTCTTCCTCCACACTTATTTTATCTCACTCTGTCAGTATAGTTTCAAAGCACCTGGACTGTCTGAACATTACATAGAATATCATATGGGTCTACTCTAGTAATCAACGATTCGTGTTAAAAGGAGCTGCTAAACAAGATGTAGCAAATACTCTCAAGTGTTAGTAGGACACACGTACTCCAGAGAGACAGAGTGAACCCTATGTAGATTCAGAAGCTGCCACAGCAGGGAAGGATTTAAGGGTTTGGTGGTGTGGAGCAGGCTTCATGTGCTGACACCTTGGTGATACAATAATTTATCCTGTACTCCAAGCTCTCACTATGTAAAGAAGTACAACATCGGCCAGACCTCTTCAAAACTAGAAGTGCTCTAATCCCTTTACCACATCTCAAGAACTGTTCATCAGTTGGAGGCTAGCTACTTGACCATGAAACCTTGCAGATTCAGTATTCTAAGAATCTGAAATGGGAAAAGAAGCCATGTGGAGTTTATGCATCAGGAGAATAATAATGGAGATTCTTAAAGTTCTGGAGCAACGTCATGCCCTCTGCTGCAAATCACAAACCATCTGCAAAAAGCTCCCAGTCTATACTTACTATCTATACCTACCTAATTTATACTTACTCATTATTTTGCTTTTATAATAGTATTTATTGGCACCTTACTTTTCTTTCCCTTTTCATACTTGCCAGAGCTTTATTTTCGTGTTTTCTTTGAATTTTCCAACAAATCAGCCTTTCTGAGCCCTGGAAGGGTGGAGTACCCAGCCATGGGTCATCAGGAACTGTGCAGCTAACCTCCCTATCAGAGTCTGGGTTCCAGCAAAACCAGGGGGCGCAAGTAAGGTAACCCAGAATCCTCTGCCACTGTTCATTACTGCCTCTCAGTTCATATCTGTAGCCCATGTGGCATTGTTCCCTTATAATTAGCTCATAAAGGAAGGAAAAGGCCAAGTATGATTCCTGGATGAATGGCTTTGTATGTGGGTATAAAGTAAAAGTGAACTGCCATTGCAATGCAGCCCTCTTCACGGGTGATCCTGGAAATGTCCAGGAGTGGGAAATCGTTCCGACAGCCAGAGCTTCAGGTAGGGCACTTGGTGACCCCTTTGGAGGCCTAAGGTAAGGATAGATGGGTAGTGGCAAGTGACGTCACTGGCTGGTCAGGGACCTGGAAGGAAAAAGATCAGGGACAAGGGAGACTGCAACTGGAGAGGGTTCAGAAATTGTACAAGTGACCACGAATTTTAAAAATCCACTTTACTAAGGTATAATTTCCATACAATAAAATCACCAATTTTGAGTGTAACATTTGATGAGCTGTGAGAAATGTGTATGGAGCCACGTCACCCTCACCATAATCATGACCCAGAGTGTTTCCATCACCCTAAAAGCTTTCTCTGTGTTTCTTTATGATCAACCTCCTCTCCAGCCCTTGGCCTCTGGCAAGTACTTATCTACTTTATTTGATGATACTTCCGCTTGTTGGAGAATTTCACATAAATGGAATTAAACAATTAGATAATTGATAAAAGCTTAAAAGGAAAGTGATTTGTCCAGATTCACAGTGGGCCTGACCTGGACTCACACTTAAATCTCCTAATTCCTAAGGCTGAACTTTTTCACTCCAGTCCACAATTTTCCTGCGTTGAAAGCTGTGAAATTCCCTGAATCTGTCCTTCAATTAACTAGAAGTAGACTTTGTGGGGAAAAGTTAAACACTAAGGAAGTTAGTGGCAGTGCTAGGAGGGCTCAAGCTCTGAAGCAGCTCTTTCCTCAACCAATGATCCAAAATGCAAAACGCAAGATTTGCTGACCTCCCTCAGCACTCTATGGACATAAGGAAGCTGAGGCTTCAATGTCGGCACACATTGACTACTTTTATTAAAATGTAAACGCTGTCTAAAGTAAAAGCAAGAAAAGTACAATAGACACAAGAATGCTGTCTTTCTTAGAAAAGAGGGAAAACTCGTGAATCTGTAAGCCTCAATATCAAGATTATGATGTTCACTTCTTTTTGGTCCTTTAATTCTGTGTCATTTCATTTTTTTTCAAAAAATTCTTTAACTGGAAAATTGTGATTAGTGGAGAAATTGCTTAGAAGTTTTAATCACATAGCTTCCTTTGCTCAACTGACATTAGAGCCAGTATAGATCCTATTTCAAGACTATTTTTTTTTTAGTGTTTTTTAGAACCCTCAACTTTGATATGTTTGCGGCATGCTTTCTATATGTGGAGCCTCACATCCTTTTATAACATGGTATATATGTCTGGGGCAATCTGTCCCCATGCAAAGGTTGTGTCATTGTTATTTCCTAGATCCATTCCCAAGCACTTCTTGCACTGGCTTCCCGCCAAAGCACAGTATCTCCAAGGAAACCTGGGGCTGGTTGCCATGGACACTCCCTTTGCTGATAAGTCACATCACACCTCTTCACTTCTAAACACGCCCACGAGGCAAGTCCTTTGGGTGATCAGACAATTCTATTCATTGACATTTCCAAGCCCTACATGCTCACATTCATTCTATGCTCAAGGAATAGACATACAAAGAGCTCTTCAAATATTTGTACCTGTCCAAACTAGCATGGAGTGAAGCCATCTTTCTGTAATTTGGTTTCATGCCATGGGGAATAAGTAAGCTTCAGCAAATATCAAGCCTGAATTGGAGCCATTGCAGCGATGCAATCAGAGCAGCAGGAGTGAGGACTGCATTTGAAATCCGGTCTTTGTAACATTAGATTTGGTTTCACTTGATTCAGGGTCGTGCCCCTCTCTGTTTCCCCTGGAGCTTTGCAAGGAGGCTGTGGTCTCCTGCAAGGGTCATTCTTATCAGTGTGTAAATGTTCAACGTGTGGCCATTTTTTTAATGGAATATTTTGTTTCTGATTTAATACGGACCGTAGCACCTTACTAGTATCACATGAAAAGCTCGTCTCTTACTATCCTTAGCATCTTAGTAATCCTTAGTATTTCACAAGAGTTTTTTCTGAGAGCTGTCAGTAGTGGAAAAGCAGGCTTCACTAAACTCTTCTGACAGGTTCTGTCTCCTAACACAAAACATTTTGAGCCATGAGTTTAATTCTCGATGACTGGAAATTCTGTATTAAAATTGAGGCGGGATGGGCTCCTTGGGACATAGTCCTAAGGATTAGTTGGTAATATGATCACACCTTCTGTACTCACTACTCTGCACCAAAATTTACTGTGAAACAAAGGAACTTCAGGTAGGAAGCTGTGGTTTTCTGTCAATCCACAAATATGAGGATATATATATATATATTTTTTTTTTTTTTTGCGACGGAGTCTTGCTCTGTCACCAGGCTGGAGTGCAGTGGTGCAGTCTCGGCTCACTGCAATCTCCACTTCCGGGGTTCAAGTGATCCTTCCGCCTCAGCCTCCCAAGTAGCTGGGACTGCAGGTGCGTGCCACCACACCTGGCTAATTTTTTTTGTATTTTTAGTAGAGACAGAGTTTCACCATGTTGGCCGGGATGGTCTCGATCTCTTGATCTCGTGATCCGCCTGCCTCGGCCTCCCAAAGTGCTGGGATTACAGGCTTGAGCCACCATGCCCGGCCAGGACTTATGTTTTTAAATGATTACTATAAACCAATAGTAGATATGAAAAGTCAGAGAGAAAACTATGGAAACATACTTCAGATTCTTAAAATTTGTTACCTTATGGTAGAGGGGATGAAATAGAAATGTAGATGGAAGAAGCTACTAGGTTTTTGTTCTAAACGTCGCTGTATCATTGATTTTTTACAACAAGAAGGTAGCATTTTTGCAGTTAAATAGGCAGATTCTTATTTTTACTTTTAAATCAATGAGAATTTTTTTTATCCTTCAACATCTGCAATGAATATGCAAAATCAAAGGTGCAAATAAGCTATAGGAAGATGCAGGTTTTGGCTTGCCCAGGGGCACATGTTGAAGGATGCTTTACCTGAGAGGAGGAAGGTGACTCTGCTTGAGGCATCTAATTTCCCTTGCCCCCCGCAAATGGTGGAAGTGACCACGTATGGTATCAATGAAGGAGAGCCTGTGCCACTACTTAAAACTAGAAAAGAATGTCATTTGTATGCAATGGTCGGCAAGGGAGTTTGGGATACTGCCTGCAGGACCAGATGGAGGGCCAACTCCACATACCTCTCCCTGGGAAAGTGGGGCTCTATCACAAGGAGTGAGCAAACAATGCCCTGGCACCAATGGAGTTACCATCCAATTAGGTTGAGAGGCTGCATCAATGAGCATGTGTCATGGGGTTCCATCTGCACTGAAACAACGAGTTGTGTCCAAAGGGAGAGGGACAAGCAGAGCCACAAGCAGAAAACTAGATGTGATGCAGCTGTCTTCACCCAGGAGTAGTAGCCCAGGGCACTAGCAGCAGAGACTTCAAGGAAGAGCTGATGCTGGATAGAAGACTCAGCACGCTCAGTGTGTGTTCAACCAGAGAAATCATCTATGAGTAGGAGATGATTGCCCATTCCCATAGCCCAACCCCTCATAATGCCCTTCCTTCGGCCAAAGTGCTAAACAGAAATAAAACCATCCACCCCTGAGGCTTCCTGCTTAAGATGTGGGAAGGGACTCCACGTCTCCAGCTGGATGGTTCGGACAAGTATTTTCTCTTCATGTTATTACTGGCTGACTCTCCCAGGGATTTGTCTGCTATTTTCTTTTCTTCTTCTTCTGTTTTTTAATTTTCAAAGAACCAGTTCTTTTTCTGTTTTCTGATGCTTTAATATTGAGTTTGTCAGCATTTATTCCTTCCTTCTACTTTCCTTGGGTTTATTTTGATGTTCTTTTACTAATATTTTGAGGTGAATGCCTAGATCACATATTTATATTATTTCTTGTTTAATAATAAAAGAAGTAGCAGTCTTATGAATTTCATATTGAGTAAAACTTTGAGCACATCTAATAAGTTTTGGTGCAAAATTGCCTTTGTCCTTATTGCCTATGTAGTCTGGGATTGCTTTCATTTTTCTTTCTCGTTTTGTGATCCAAAAACTGCTTGAAAGTGCCTTTTAATTTAAAAGCAAATGATATCTCTATTTAACCTATTTTAAAGTTTTTTTTTAATGTACACGAATGTGGTCTTTATAAATTCTAATTTTTGAAATGTATTTTTCTTCCTGATACAATATATCATTAGTTTTTTTAAATAAGTGTTTCATGAGCACTTAAAAAGCTCATGCCTGTAATCCCAGCACTTTGGGAGGCCGAGGCGGGCGGATCATGAGGTCAAGAGATCGAGACCATCCTGGCCAACATGGTGAAACCCCGTCTCTACTAAAAAATACAAAAATTACCTGGGCGTGGTGGTACGCGCCTGTAGTCCCTACTACTAGGGAGGCTGAAGCGGGAGAATTGCTTGAACCCAGGAGGCAGAGATTGCAGTGAGCCGAGATTGTGCCACTGCACTCCAGCCTGGTGCCTGGCAACAAAGCAAGACGCTGTCTCAAAAAAAAAAAAAAAATTAAAATATACATTGGTTATTTGTTGGTTTAATCTCAGTATTGAGGAGTCAAATTAGTACTATTTCTTCATTCATGACACATTATCATTATTAGTTCAAGGCAGGCTCCATTCTTCCTTAAGTTAATTTGCTTTAATCTTTTGGATTTTTCCCACGCACCCATTCATTCCTCTCTTCCTCCAGAGACACAGTATTCAAATGTGTTTGCTAATATCCTTTGAAAACATATATTCTTGTAAAATATGATGTTGCTTTGTGTATGTATATTTTAAATTTATATAAGCCATACTTAGCTGTAGACTTAATTTTATTTCTCACCTTTTTTCATTTAACACCATCTTTTAAGGTCTATGCCTATTGTTTTTTTTCCTGCTACTTCTGTCCGCTGCACATGTAGTGTGTCTCCAGTATATTTTACATTTTATTTTATTTCATAATAGATTCTTAGGTGTTCCAACTCCACACTTCCAGAAATAATACTGTGATAAACTACTTCACATGAGCCACTTCCACACCTGTGTAAGAGTTTCTCTAGGGCAGGGTTTCTCGACCTCAGTATAATGGACATTTGGAGGTGGAAGGCTCTTAGTTGGTAGGGGCAGTTCTATGCATTGTAGGATATTTAGCAGCACCTTGGGCTCTGCCCAGTAGATGCCAGTAGCATCCTCCCAGTTGTGACAATCAAAAATGTTTCCAGACATTGCTAATTGTCCTCTGGTGGAGAAGGGAAGAATCACCCTACCTGAGAACGCTAGTCAATGTAACGCTGGTCAGTGTCATACACTCAGGAGAAAGAGATGGATGGGTTATTACATATCTGTAATTTCACTAAGTATGACCAAATTGCTCCCAGCAGCAGAGACCGGGCTGTTGTTTTCAGTATCTTGGCCAAAAAGATAACATTCAATTTTTTTTGTTTAATATCACTGGTCATTTTATTAGTCACTGAGATTTCATTTAACACCTGAGAGATCAATTAAACATCTCTTCAGATACTAGTTAGTCATTTAAGATCTCCTGTAAATTAACTTCTAATATTCTTTTCCCATTTTCCTGTTGTATACTTTGTATTTTCTCTTGTTGAGTAAATGTATTCTCCTTGTCTGTCAGCTGTTAACTTTGTCTCTGGTGTTCTTTACTTAGCAGAAATTCTAAACTTTGATGTAGTCATAGCTAACATTTTGCTTTATAAAGTTTTGTCCTCTTTGAAGTATAAGATCTTTGCCTTCTAAAGGTAAAAAAAAAAATCAACCATTATAGTTTTTACCAATCCATCTAAAGTTGAAATTTGCATATATCATGTGGTAGGCATCCAAAAAAAGTTTTTTTTCATTAAGTGAACAATTTTGTCCCAGCAATAATTATTCATCTAGCTTTTTCTAAATAATTGTGACAAGTATCTCCTCCCAAAATAAAACAACTTTTAGTTTTTGTAAGATTTTTAGACGGCCAAATTTAACTTTTTGTTTTGTTTAATATTTATTTATTATTTAATATTGTTCCTGTTCGAGAAATCTCTCCCAGTCCCATATTCATCTGTATTTTCTACTAATATTTTGTCACCTTTCTTTGACATTTAAGCTTTTACTTCTTTGGGAGTTAATTTTGTTTTTCATTTATACTAAGGATACAACTTAATTTTCCCCTAACTTGATTCAACGTGTTTTCCAGCTCCTTTCATTGAACAATCACTCTTTTTCCCAGTGATCTGTTATGCTATCTTTACCACTTATCAAAGTTTATTGTACTGTAGGTTTTTGTTTCTCAGATGTCTAATCTATTCCACCAGGTAATTTGTCCATCCCTGTGTAATAACACACTTTTCGACGCAATGGCTGTATATAGTAAGTCCTGATTTCTGGCCAAGCACATCTTCCCTCCTTATTCTTCTTTTTCAGATGTATCTGGCAACTTAGTAATAGCTTGTCAAGTTCCATGAAAAACTCTATTACTTGGGGTTGTGTTAAATCTATAGATTAATTTAGTGAGAATTAACATCATTTTGACATAAAATTTTTCTAGTCGTGAGATATTTCTTTATTGTCATAGGTTTCCTTAGTGTTTTCAGTAAATTTTCATCATTAATGTGTGCAGGTCCTTTATATACTTTGTTAGCATTTTATTGTTTTTGTCACTAATTTAGTGTTCCATATAAATTACATTTTCCATTTATTTGTTGCAATTATAGAAATGCTACCCCTCTCTGTCAGACACGTTCCATTTCTTTTGCACTTTCCTAGACTTTGAAATTCTCTAATATTTGTCTCCATTTGTTGTGATCCTTTAGCCTTATGGAATATGACCAATATCCTACTCTTATTCTTCCTTCCAGTGGCAAACAATCCAGTCTATCAATAATAACAGAAATTCATTTTATTAAAAACTGAAATACAATTTTAGCTACCAAATTGGTAAATATCCTTAAACATAGTATGATTTATTACAGGTGAGGTTGTGCTAAAACAAGGACTCCTGTAAACTTCTTTTGAGATTACAAATTGATCTCTATTTTCTGGAGTTCTGTCCTGTATCAAAAGACTAAAAAATGTCTGTGTTCTCTGATCCAATGTTTCTATGCCTAAGATTTTATCACAAAGAAATAAAATACACACACACGTCCCTCCCGTATACACATATATACTTCTGTATATGCGTACATATGTGTGTGTAAAGATGTTCAACAGAACATCATGTGTTTAAGTCACACTAGACACTTCCATTCATAGGACTAAGTCATCTACAACAATTAAAATTATGTTTCTGGTGATATAAAAACATAGAAAAATCTTATGTAATTTAGAGAAAAAAGGTAAAGCTATACAACTATATTTGCAGTCCATGAGAATATTGTGAAAACTTATAATGTATGTGCTATATATATGCTTTAGGAAGCACAAATGTAGAGTTTTATGTACACAGCAAAAAGTATGAAATGGAAACACATCAAACTGTGAATAGGGGTCAACTATAGATGGTGCAGTTAAGGATGACTTCTCTTTTCTTCTTAATGCTTTATTTTTTACATAGTCTGCTGTTGACATATTCTACTCTAATAATTATTACAAAATGTTATTTTTAACAGTGAGTCATCTGGTCTGATAGCATCTCTGACAGATGGTATGCCAGCCTGAACACGTCCAGCGTGTAGGGGTCTCAGCATTACACAGATTATCCACTCCATTGTGTGACAGTTATAATGATTAGAAAATGTCCCTTCTATTGAGCCAAAATCTGTCTCCCTGTTAATTTTATCCATTGATCAGAAACCCTTCTTCTCTTCCATATGGCGAGTCCTTGGGTATTTGAAGACAGCTGTCTTGTCAGCTCTGAGTTTTCCCTTAGCTTCTTTAACCATCCGTGGTATGGACAACATCCAACTCTTTGGCTCTCAAGTTGCAGAACTGCGTGTCAGATAAGAAAAATTTGATTATCAGAATTCTTTCTGCTTTCCCATAAAGGAAAACTCCAAGTCTGCCTAGGGCCATTTCTCCAAGCCCCAACCTGGTTTTTATTCTATGCATGTCTACTCATATCTAACAATACCTCAGAGCACACCAGGAAGTAGCAGGGCTCTTGCCCTGGCTTCATCCGTTCCCTTTTACCTTGACAAATCTCCGTTTCCTTCCCACTATTAGAATGAAATGCTATCCCTTCCTCTTGTTCACAGCTGAATGCAAAGTACCTACCCCTGCTCTGCTCTTCTCTTTATACTGCTTCTTTACTTTTCTCTCCCCAAATATTATTTCTTTACATTATTAACCAATTTCATCTGCCCTTCACCCAGTATATCTTCACACAAACCCTGATCACCAGACATCTAGAAGTCCATGAAGATAACCTATGAATAGAACCAACCATTTCTTTCCATCTTCATTGCAGTTAATCGTATAGTAGCAATTTTTAAAAATTTCTTCTTACCTTAAAATTTTAATTACATTTTAATAATTTACTTACATAAAAGGTAAAGTAGAAAACAGTACTAAGAGAAAATACTGGATGATGATAATAATATTATGTTACAATATGAAACTTCTAAGCAAAATTTTGACGGATTCCATAAGCCTCAAAAAGTCACTTCTCTATGTACAAAAGAATAATTAATCTTAGCTACCAACTTGGCAAATACATTTTAGCTTAAGCATCATCCTGTGATGTTTCTAGTCAAGAAAGAGAAAAACAGTTCTCAAATTCTCAAGTGAAGCAAATACTTTCTAAAGAGTTTACTTCTAGGAACTACCTATGTATTAGGATTTTCCAGAGAAACAGAAACAATAGAATATGTATACATAGAAAGAAATGTTTTATAAGGAGTTGGTTCATGTGATGATGAAGGCTGGCAAGTCCAAAGTCTGCAGGGTGGGTTGAGAGGCTGGAGACCGAGGAAGAGCCGGTGTTGCAGTTGAAGCTCAAAGCCCATCTGCGGCAGAATTCCCTCTTGCTCAGGGAAGGTCAGTCTTCCATTCTAGTTAAGCCTTTGACTGATTGGATGAGGCTCAGCCACATTGTGGAGGACAAACTGCTTGACTCGAATTCCCCCAGTTTAAATATAAATTTTGTCTGAAAACACAATTGCAGAAACGTCCAGAATAATGTTTGACCAAATATTGGCACGGTGGCCCAGACAGGTTGACATATATAAAATTAACCGTCACAGCCTAATTATTGGAAGTAATCTAAATACTCAAGAATGGTATTAGCTGGGCAAATAATAATACCTGGTAGAATATCATGTAGCTACTAAAAGTCACAAATAAATGTTACTGAAAACTGCCTATGAAAAAAGATTTTAAAAAGAAAAGCAGAATAGAAATGTGCATATCTAGAAAGATAGTCCATAGCCTGCCAAAAATAAATGTGAATGACAACAATGGGTAGAAGAAAGTCTAGGGAAAAAATTGGGAATGGTGAGGATGAGGGTATACAGTTTCTAAAATTCCTAATAAAATATTTTTGCAAATAGACATACAAACTGATGGTTCAACCATATGTTTATAATTTCTTTTATGCCCTATAAAATTATCATTAAGCAGTCCCTTGAAAAATATGTACAGGCTCTAAGAATTCGGTTGAAATCAATAAAATTTCCATAACTGAATTGGCGAAGGATGTTTCAAGCTTCCTTATTTCTCTTTAAAAATAAGTACCAAATCAAAGAGATTAGATGGATTTATTTGAATATGTTCTTTTTGATAAGGGTCTTAGTGATCCCAGGGATAAAAAGAACAAAGGAAAGGCATTCACGTAGCTGGCTATCTGCTTTTAGAGAAATCCCAAGCCTGATAATTACATAAGACTCAAAAAGAAATCTTCTGAAGTTCTCCTCTCACCTTCTCTTTCCATTCTTTCATAAAACCTTCTAGTTAGAGAAAGTGGCAAAGTATTCACTTCTGAGTACAAAAAGTAACATAGATTCCAAACAAAACTTACTCGCAAGAATAAAAACTCCATTTTAAGAGAGCAGGGTATTCTCAATTATTTTCCCTATTGACAGGTATTATGGTCTGAATTTGCACATCCCCCATCCAGCCAAACTCATATGTTGAAATCATTATTCTCAATGTGATGGTATGAAGATTATGAGGTGATTATGTGCATGTGATTAGTGCCCTTGTAAAAGAGGCCCCAGAGAGCTCCTTCTCCCCTTCCACCATGTGGGGATGCAGCAAGAAGACAGCCGTCTATCAACCAGAAAAAGAGCCCTCACCAAACCCCAAATCTGTCAGTGCCTTGATCTTGGACTTGCCAATCTCTAGAACTGTGAGAAATAACTGTTTGCTGTTGAAGCCACTCAGTGTATGATATTTTTGCTATAGCAGCCCAAACAGACTAAGATGGCAGAGACAGAGGCTTGTATGAGTCAGGGCTGCCACAGGACCAGGGAGCTGGACTTTAATAAAGACAGAACGTGGAGAGAGAACCAACAGGGAATGTTGCGGCACCCAGAAACTAACAAGAGCAGGAAGCTGTTACTGTCCCAGGCCTAAAGGAGCACAAGGTTAGCCTGGCATTTGGGTCATGGTAACAAAGCCCACTGAGAGCTGGACTTGAGGAGAAGGAGCTCAGGCAAAAGCTGTAGTCCCTGAAAGACACAATCACTCTTAGTACTTCTGTGCCTAAGCAGGGAGCAAGTGGGGAAGAAGTACCCTGACTCCTCTCTGCCCTAGCTCCGCAGTCTCTTGATGGTGCCTCCCATCAGTTGATCTCGTGAGAAGCTGGTGAATACAGGTACCTAGATGATGCAGGCCATTAGAGGGAGTCTCTTAAGTGCCTGAGTAAGGCAGAGAATGGCAGAGGAAGGGAGAGAAGAGCTCTCAGCTCATATGGGTATGGGTAGGAGGCCAAATAGAAAATAATCAGCACAGTGTGTTCTTTGCTGAGATGGGTGGAAGAGGTGAAAAGTCTCTCCAGGGCTTTGCTTGACTTTTGTTAGAAAATGATAGTTCTCTCCACAATATAATTTGAGCACCAACCAAGAGGCTTTTATCCTCAACTGTGTGAAGGTCAGCCGGAGTTTAGTGAGGAGCTTGGGTCTTCATCATCCCCCACTGAAACACCTACAGGGTATGCTGACCTGGAGGTGATAATTGTATTTGAGAGCCTGGTACTTAACACCCATCAGGGTCAAAACAGAATCAGCAGCATCTCCCCCAAACGGAGAAGAGCGAAGGTCCCTGGGGCAGCGTATCATGGTCAGCATTTGTAATGGGTCACATTTTCCAAAGAAGTAAAGCCCTGTAAGTTTCCATTATGCCCAAGCACAGCTTTTATGTTTTCTCTTTGCCACCTCCATGAGAAAAGGGAGACACTAATATCCGTTAGGTTAAACTCATGGTGAGGGTAGATGCTTATGGTTCGGAAACTCCACCTGTGTCACAGACAACTCTCACAAGCAAAAGAGGGAGGACGCTACTTCCAATTGTGATGTGTACAACCCCAAAGATGACACAGGCACTGGCATTTAAAAACATTTCTGATGCTCGGTGTCTTTACATGATTATAACCATAATCATGGTTCAGTTCATGCTGTGCTCTAAGAGAATGCCATATTATCTCTGAATAGAGACAGATCTGCAGTGGAACATGATATTCATATCTCTCTTGGTTAGATATATGGCTCATTTACCGCAGAGCTCTCCCAGAAAGAACTGTGTCTGAGGGCTATCAAATCCTTACTAGTATGAAATAAAAATCCATGAGTCTTCTTGCCAGCAACTATTTGTCAGCAGATGTTCTCAATGCTCATAACCCACCGTCTCTGCCAATCCCTCCCCACTCTCCTTCATAAGGCGTTTCTTATTGCGCATTCAGTTTCTGTACTATCTTTTGGCTTGTCTTTGATTACAAGTGTTGTGATTAGAAGTTTTATTTAGGGCCAGGCACGGCGGCTCATGCCTGTAATCCCAGCACTTTGGGAGGCTGAGGCGGACGAGTCACCTGAAGTCAGGAGTTTGAGACCACCCTGACCAACAGGGTGAAACCCTGTCTCTACTAAAAATATAAAAATTAGCCGGGCATGGTGGTAGGCGCCTGTAATCCCGGCTACTCAGGAGGCTGAGGCAGCCTGGGTTCACTTGAACCCGGTTCAGTTCACTTGAGCTGAGATCATGGCATTGCACTCCAGCCTGGGAGACGAGATTGGACTCCGTCTCAAAAAAAAGAAATTCTATTTGGAATCTGTCATCATTCAAGTCTGCAAATTGGACCTCTGCTTGTTCACCAACCCTACGCTTCATTTTCTGTTCATTTCACTTCCAGTTGTAACCAATTATTTTTTTAACCTATCACCCTCAGCTTTGTATCAAATATCTGCCTAATATCCTTCCTTCCTTCCCTTCTTCCTTCCTTCCTTTTATTTCTCTTTCTTTCTTTCCTTTTTTTCTCTCTTCTTTCTTTCTTTCTTTCTCTCTCTTTCTTTCTTCCTTTCTTTCCTTTTCTTTTCCCTTCAGAGCACTTATCTAATCTTTTTGTAAAAATAGTGTTAGATTTACTACTGGTCCCTCCACGACTTGATGTCACTATTACATCTTATTTCCTTGTCCATTCTTAGTCTATTTTCATTTCTTGAGAAACTTTTTGCCAGTATTTTCTGTCTAATTAACTGCTTGAGCTCTAAGTATCCACTACATCTCTCTCTTTCTATTTTTTATTTTTTTGAGACAGGGTCTCACTCTGTCACACAGGCTGGACTGCAGTGGAATGATCATGGATAACTGCTTCCTTGACCTCCTGGACTCATGCAATCCTCCCACCTCAGTCTCCTGAGTAGCTGGGACCACAGGCATGTGCCACCACACCCAGTTAATTTTTGTATTTTTTATAGCGATGGGGTTTCATCATGTTGCCCAAGCTAGTCTCGAACTCCTGAGCTCAAGCATCTGCTGCTCTAGCCTCCCACAGTGCTAAGATTACAGGTGTGAGCTACCACACCTGGCCTTTCCCTGTTAATCTCTCTTTACTTGTACCCATCTCTCAACTATAGATCTGTAGCTTTTCCTGATGATTATATTTGTCTAACAAGCCATGTCCCACCACTTGGCTCTGCTGCCCCCAGCCTGCAGCCTGTCACTCCCTCCAATTCCAGCCATTTTTCCAGTCATTCCGGAGCATGAGATTTATTTGCCATTGCTAACATTTCCCGTACCTAGAGGGCACATACCGTACAGTAAAATTCTAGAAAAAGGTGACTTCTTTAGCCAAGCGTGAAACCTAGCCTTGCATTTAGCACTGCCCCTGAGCAACAATTATAGCTCTCTGATCCTGGCTTTGCTCTCAGGGGTACAGCCACTTTGTGTGAGTTTTCCATGGAGAGAGAAGATTCCAGGGGAAAAAACCCCTGGAGCTTGCACATCATTTTTCATCTCATTAAGAGCATGTTACTCAGCCTTTCTTGCCTTGTTCTTTGACACTTCCTCTGAGTTTTCTAAATTCTTCCTTCCGTTTTCCAGTCTGTCAGTATTAAAATGAATTTCCTTATATTTTTAGATTTTCAGTTATGAGAACAAACAACTCATGCATAGTAACTTCTGCTTTCCGGAGACTGAAGCCCACCTGCTTGTCCTGGCCCAGATAGATCTAATCTAAAGATCTTTTTGTTGTCCAAAGTTCTGTCTCCTGAAGCTGTCTTTTTTTGTGTGCATTTGGAATGAGCACAGGTACCTAGACAGGAAGACCATGGCCCTGGTATATTACCCTCCTGTTTCCAGGGAAATGTAGAAGGAAATAGGCTTCAGTTCACTGCTTTCCAGTCTGCCACATACAGCCTTATCCCTTAGAGGAACGAGTCTCTCAATATCCGGGTCACTACCCTGTATTTTTCTGTCTCTGCTGACTGGCCGCGAGACATCTCTAGACGTCAGCCTTGTTTGGTGTGTGAATTTAGATAGTCCTCCTGTGAGGTTTACTGTGCCCTTTGTGCATTAGAATGGCATGTTCAATGAAAAAGGAGTGAATTCACCCTTACAGGTGGGGAAGGTGCCAGCAGGGAGGTGTGTCTCACCTGTCAGATGCAACTTCATAAATGATGTTTGCTGGGATACGCCCTGTGCATTTTTCTGAGAATTCTTTTCTAAGATCAAACTTTTAAGTGTAACTTGAAAGCCCGTGTGGTAGGTTTGAACGTGCATAGTGACAAACCCAGACATACAATATTCTTTATTTCTCTCTGTAACTGAACTCTATTCAGTTATGTCAGCTGTCACGTCCTCAGTATTGCTGATACCAGAAAAGTTTGCCAACTCAAGGTCTGAGATTTAGTCTCTTGGGTAACCATTCAGTCATTTGGAAAATCCTTCTCAAAATTCAGCTCCTCTCTCATCTTCCTTTCTCCCTGAGGATGGCCTAAGTTCTGGGATTGAGGGTGAGGAAGGAAAAGGAATCTTGACACCAAAATAAATGGGGTGTCCAGTCTACACTCCTTCTCCTTTCAGATTGAACTATAGGAAGTGTTACTCTTTGGAGGTAGTCTCTGACAAAGTGTTTTGGCATACATTGTTTTGTATTTTTGTTTAGTTTAGTTTAGTTTTGTTTTGAGATGCAGTTTTGCTCTTGTTGCCCAGGCTGGAGTATAATGGCATGATCTCGGCTCACTGCAACCTCTGCCTCCTGGGTTCAAGTGATTCTCCTGCCTCAGCCTCCCACGTAGCTGGGATTATAGATGCCCGCCACCACGCCCAGCTAAGTTTTATATTTTTAGTAGAGACTGGATTTCATCATGTTGGCCAGGCTGATCTTGAACTCCTGACCTCAGGTGATTGGCCCGCCTCAGCCTCCCAAAGTGCTGGGATTATGGGCATGCCCAGACACATTTTTTTAATAGATTTGATTTTTTAGAGCAGATTTAGGATTACAGCAAAATTAGGCAGAAAGTTCAGGGAGTTCCTATATCATCACTTTCCCACTCACACACACAGCACCCCCACTATCAATATCTGACACCAAAATGGTACATTTGTTACAAACAATGAACCTAAATTGACATATCCTCATCACCAAACATCCACAGGTTATATTAGGGTTCACACTTGGTATTACACATTCTATGGATTTTGACAAACGTGCAATGACATGCATCCACCTAGTGTCATACAGAATAGTCTCATTGTCATAAAATTCCCTTCTGCTCCACTTATTTATTCCTCCTCCCCACAAACTCCTGGAAACCAGTGGTGTTTTTTGTGGTCTCTATAATGTTGCCTTTTCCAAATGTCATAGACTTGGAATCATACAATATGTAGCCTTTCAGATTGGCTTTTTTCACTTAGTAATAGGCATTTAAGTTTCCTCTGTTTTTTATCATGGATTGATCGCTCATTTATTTCTAACACTGAATAATACTTTATTGCTTGGATGGACCACAGTTTATTTATTCATTCACCTACTGAACCACATATTTTTGGCTTCCAGGTTTTGGCAGACATAAATAAAGCTGCTGTCAATATCCCTGTGCAGCTTTTTGTGTGAACGTAGGTCTTTAGCTCCTTTGGGTAAATTGGGTAAATACCAAGGGGCGTGATTGCTGGATCATATGGCAAGAGTATGTTTAGTTTTGTAAGAAACCACCAAACTGTTTTCCAAAGGGACTGTACAATTTTGCTTTACCATCAGCAATGAAGGAGAGTTCCTGTTGCTCTAAATCCTCAACTTTTGGTTATCTGTGCTCTGTATGTTGGCCACTCTAACAGCTATGTAATGGTATCTCATTTTTGTTTTAATTTGCAATTTCCTAATGACATATGATGTTGAGCATGTTTTCAGAGTTGATTTACCATCTACACGTCTTCTTTGGTGAGTTGTCTGTTTAAGTGTTTTCCTTTTTTCTTTTTTTTTTGAGACAGAGTCTCAATCTATCACCAGGCTGGAGTGCAGTGGCATGATCATGGCTCACTGCAACTTCCGTTTTCCGGTTTCAAGCAATTCTCCTGCCTCAGCCTCCTGAGTACCTGGGACTACAGGCACACGCCACCACGCCTGGCTAATTTTTTTTTGTACTTTTAGTAGTGACAAGGTTTCACCATGTTGACCAAGCTGGTCTCAAACTCCTGACCTCAAGTGATCCACCTGCCTCGGCCTCCCAAAGTGCTAGGATTACAGGCATGAGCTACTGTGCCTGGCCGAGTCTACCTGTTTCTAAACAAAATTCACAGCAGGTGACACCCAAGGCTGCTGTTTTTGAAAAGTGAGTGGAGGGAAAACTACAAGCATTCTTGAAATGTTGATAAGTATGCATAATATGCACACAGCATTGGTTCAGTGGGACCTAGATTGCGATTTCACTATTTTGCAATAGTTAATGCATTTTCTTTTCAGATTCTCCTTAGCATGGAGTATTTTTGCCAACTTAAAATTTTTTCTATAAACGACCAAATGTAACAAGAAAGCCTACCCATTTTAAAGCCGTTCAAACCTTGCAGGATAGTATAATGACATTTTTAGGAGTCTAGAGTAAAATTCTGAAGACTCATAAGAGAAGCCAATCACAAGTGCTATGGAAAATGTTTTCTTTAAAAAGTTGGTAACATTTCAGATGTGCCTCACCTAGCAACAGTCTTCCATTCATTAGCCTTCTTCAAAAAAAGAGAGGCTCTTGCCCTTGGTTTTCTTCCCACTTGAGTGAATTTCATACTCCTTTTCTTCTTCAGTTATCTTTTGCATAGCCTGCTTTCTGGCTGTAGACTCATCTTTCACTCTCTTATCTTCTCACCTTACGCCTTTTCTTTCGAAAACCTCATTTAACCACAACTCCAAATACAATCTTGATTTTATCGACACACTGATTTCTGTCCTGACTGCTGAAGAGCTACTGCTCTTCCTGTATTTCCACCTTCCTGCTGAACCTCCCTACGGCAGCACACGGTCCCTATTTCAAATACGCATATCAAAAACGAAACTCATTGTGAGTCGTCCATCCTATACCCGTTTGTTTGAACATCTACTACATGGTGGGCTCTTTCATTCTGGGGATACAAACATCAGGTGGCTTAGTCCCTGCCCTCAAAAAACTCATAGTCTGGAAAGAAAGGAAGACCTGTGAATAATTGCTAGAATTGCCCTGTGTGCTCCAGGGGAATGTACTGTGGTTCCCTCTCCTTCGTTTAGGGTGTCTCCCTCCTTGGCATAGTTCTCTGTGGCTTCTTCCTTTCCTGCCACCTCACATGGAAGCAAACCAAGGCTTGTTAATTGCAGCCCTTTTCAGTCTCATGGCCACCACTGCCCTTGTTTTCACACTAATTGTGGCTTCATATCAGCCTTTGAAAAGGGTTTTTTCTGATGCTAGCTCTTTGTTTGCCATCCATTTGATACACACAGCCAGAAGTAGCATGCAAAAACACATCTCCAGGGCCATCCCAGGCCAAAACAGCTCAATGGCTCCCACTGTCCAGAGAATCAAGGAACCACATCCAAATTCTCACTTGATACTGAAAGATGGCGCCTTCCCATTGGGTTCCCACTTATCTCCTACACACACGCACACACGTACACACACACACTCCCTTTCCCATGTAATCTTGAAGTCAGGCACACTGGGTAGACACAGACCATCCTTGACTGAAATGTGGGCATGTCTGCCTCACCTCCTGGAGCATGCATCTGGGTACTGCAGGAGCACGATGCTGGCTCTGCTGTATGCTCCGCCTCCATCCCCTACCACACATGCACTGTGCAAAGCAGAGTCCAGAAGACGTGGTGTCCAGCAAATGCTTTCTGAATTGACAGCCATGTTTTACAAATTTCACTGGCTCAAAGCAGTGAAGGGAAATCAACACACTCATTAGAGAGAGGTAGAGCTGGGTGATGATAAATGCTCTATATTCTGCAAAGGCCAGGGCAGTGCGCCATGTTGGCCAACACGTCAGAGCAAGGGATGCTGGAGCAGTCTCCCATGAAGAGCAAGGAAACCGAGGCTTGGAGAGGTTAGGAAAGGAGCAAGTCCCAGGTAACAGCCTGCAGCTGGGCAGGATTGGGGCTCAGGTCTCCGACGCCCCAGCTTCATTGTCTTTCCAACACAACATGATGCCTGCAAGATTTCTTGTTACAGTGACAGTCCATTTAGTGAGTGTGTCAATTTGATTCTATTTTGGTATGGCATGCACCTCCTGGAAAACAGACAAACAAACTTAGGCCTCATTTTGTAAAGTTTCCGTAAAATCCTGGAAGCATTATCCAAAAGACATTCAGATGTTCTGGAAAGCTCCATGAAGAATTTAGGTTTGGAGAAATGTGGGAAGGGCCTTCACTGATGCCCTCACCCACCCACCATGGGAAAGGAATCCTGACGGGGGTTCACCTGTTTCTGCTTGAAGGACCTTTAGGGTTGGAGACTGAAGATCTCAATTGTAGTAGCACAGACTATTGCTATGTGAGCTACAGTGCTTAACTTCCCTGAGCTTCAGTTTTCTCATCTACAAAATGGGGATGGAGGAACTAAATGTTCTATAAATTTCCATACTTTCCCACCCTTTGCTTTGAAATTCCAGCAGCCTAATGCTTCTGTGACAGAGACACCTCTGGGGCCCAGCTCATTGCTGAGTAGTTCCTAATGGTTAGGTCAGGCGGAGAGCACGTCTGCCCCTTGGACAGGAAGCTGCCTTCACATAATGTGAGGGGAATCAATGGGCAACAGAAGGACTGTCCTCTCTCCCTCCGGTGGCTGACCTGGCTGGCAGCCCCAGGCACAATGCGGAGTCTGTTCACCCTTGACTGCCCTTGAGGAAATGAAGGTTTCCCCCCCAGTCTCTCCAGTTTTCCTGCTAAGGCTGGCGAGCTCTTTAATTGCACCCTGTCGCAAACACTGACCCGGTCAGAGGAACAATGCCACCATGTGACTCAGGCCCTGGTGGCAGCAAAGAGAAGACGCCCTTCAGACCTTATTTCTTGTCTGGTGACGGCCTCCCCTCCACGCCAACAAAGCTGAATTGATAGGCCCTTCACCGAGGAGCGAGCGATGATGCCGGCTGCTAGGACAGCCATGTGGAGAGGGCACAGGGGGCAGGGCCTCTGAACTTTGATCCGAGTAGGGCAGGTCTCTAAAAGCCCTCCTGCCTGATCGCATTCCTTGATTCCTGTGATAAGGGTTCACAAAAAAGACTGTGACCTCAGCATGGCCTCAGGCTCACTGCTCTGCTGGATCGTGGCACTTCCAAGCAGCGTCACAACCTTCAATGAGAAACAGGTAATGAAGTGTGTCATCTAAATTTAATCCCAAAATGAAAGTCAGCTCTCTGGCCACGTTACCTAATAATCAGAGGACTGCCTCTTGGAAAGGACCATTTTCTTTGGGAAATTAAACTATATCAGTGATGAAAGGGCCTCTAGAAATCACCTAGTCCATATACTACCTTTCCTCCTCTTTCTTTGTGTCAACCTCATCATCAGAACTAGCACTCATTGAGAACTGACTGCATACTAAGTGCTCTGCTGGATGTTTTACATGTATTATTTCACTTAATCCTCACAGCAATTTTGTGAGATAGAACCTGTAATTATCTTCATTTTACAGTTAGGGAAACTCAGGTCTAGAGAGATGGAACCATTTGGTTTTGGTCATGCAAGTAAGAAAATTGTGGAACTAGAAAGCGGTAGGGCCTGGGTTTGAAATTAAATCCCAATGAGAAGAAATGACATGCAGGCAGTAATTCAAACATGCAACACAACCCAGGTCTTCTGGTCCCTACTGCCCCTCTGTAAGAGCTCAAGGACCTGAGCTTTGGAGGGATTAAGTATATAAGGCTTAGAATCAGAAAAAACTAAGATATGTAATTCTACTAATTCTATCACCTTGAATAAGTTAGTTCATATCTCTGAGTCCCCGTATTTTACTTCTATACAACAGAGATAGTGACACCAACTCATAGGGTAATTATGTGTATTTGATAAAATTAATTGAAGGCTCTTTAGGATTGGAAAAATTGGCCAAGTTGAGAAAAAACAGCCAGGACTAAGCAGCAATAGGATAAATTGGTGGGTGTTTCAGGAAGGAGAAAGTGGTTAATGAAGCCAAGGACTACTTACTACAAGGTGCGCTAAGAGGAAGAACGGAAAGAATCCCCTGGATTAGTCAATGGAGGATAATAAGGATCTTAGCAAGAACAGATTTTAAGAATTTTCTTTCTTTCTTTTTCTCTCTCTATGTCTCTCTTAATTTCTTTCCTTCTTTTTCCTTCCTTCCTTCCCTTCTTCTTCTTTCTCTTTCTTCTTTTTCTCTTTCCTTCTCTTTTTCTCCTTCCTTCTCTTTTTCTCCTTCCTTCCTTCTTCCTTCCTTTCTTCCTTCCTTCCTTCTCCTTCCTTCCTTCCCCTTCCTTCCTTCCCCTTCCTTCCTTCCTTCCTTCCTTCTTCCTTCCTTCCTTCCTTCTCTCTCTCTCTCTTTCTGTCATGGAATACAGACACTGAAAAACCTCTCTGAGTGAATTGAGGAGTGATTGAGCAATGAAGCAGTGGATAATCTGTCTGTGAAAGGATAAAGACAGGATAGCAACCTAGGAGGAAATGAAGTCTGGGATGGGACTGGATTGCTTTTTAAAGAGGGAGAAACTCGATCATGTTTGGATGTTGATGGAAAGATAAACGTTTCCTGGGGAGGTAGGAAGAGATGTGAATCAGAGCACAGGTGAAAGGAGGTCAGCCTTTCCATTGAAGGAGAGACATTTCCTCAAAATACATCATAGAGGAAAGAGACCATCAACACCCTCTCCCCGGGAATGTTCACTGATAAGGGAGCTGAAATGTCCTTGAAATGCGTCTGTGGTCCTATTCCAGTTTTAAAGGGAACTGCTTCTCAGAATAGCAAATCAGGTATGGGCTGCCCTCATGAACAGAGTATTTCTCAGCGTTAACAGGGGAATATCCACCAACAGGCAGGCTATAGATGAGAGAGGCAGCCTGGTGTTAGGGAGAAATGAGGACTATGAGAAACACAGGTTTGGGTCTTACTCCTGCCATTTACTCCACTCTGTCATTGACTTTGGGCCAATCTTCTTAATCTGTCTGAGCCTCAGTTTCTTGTTGTAAAGTGAGGAGAGTAATCACCCATATGTATTGTGTTGCTCTGAAGATTAGATATAATGTATCTCAGATGTAATGGGCATTCCATAAATTTTAGGTTTCATTTTAGAAAATTTCATCTTTCAAACATCAGTATTTGACCCTTAGCATGAAAAATTGGAATGAACACACAGCTGATAATAATGCAACACACCTGGGTGTCATGATCCTGGGGCTGGCAATTTCTGTGTTAAATATGAGTCTAGTGGTTCCACTTTTCCTTTAAAGCTCATCTCAGTTTGCCACTACATTTTGATCAATGTGTAAAGTGGATATTTATTGAAACTGAGGGTGCCGATGATCACAGAGAAATCTTTTAGAGGGAAGATGAAACTAAATGGGTTGAACAAAAGCTAGTTCTCCTGCTGAGTATAGGAAGTAGTTCCTGGGGTTTAGGGGGAATAATTATATTCTCTTCCCTTTTCTGCAGCTTGGTTACCACTGAAAAACAGGATACAGGAGTCAGGAAGTCAGAGGTAAAATGACCAGTTTTATGAGTGTGGAGTAAGATTGGAGAACTGGGACTTACCTTTGCCTTGCAATCGAGCTTGAAATGCTGTCCCGTGGCTTCAGGGTTTCATCCCATCACATTTTCTCAGGGACAACACCTGCCATGGTTAGCTAACGTCAGGGAGAGGCAGAAAACTGCTGCATCCTGCAGACGGCTGATCCAAAGTGACAGACAGCTAACCGAGCTGTGCAGCACACACACTCAAAAACAGAGGCTTCTCAGGGAGGACAGGCATGAAGGAGGTAGAAAGGAGAGTCTAAGTCAGTGTTGCTTCAAATTGCTTCATCCTGGGAGGCCAAATTTCCTCTTGGAAACATGAAGATGGGGAATAGAAACTCTCATCGCCACCTCAATAGGGTATCCAGTGAAACGAAATGCTGCACCTAATGGGCTGATAGATGGGTGTGGTCCAGGTGGTGAACGATTCTGTACAAATGGTGACAAAACACCAGTCTGAGGAACTGAAATGTACTGTGGACCTTTTTAGAGATATCGTGATACACAGTTACACTGTGGTAGTTAATAATTACTGCTGAGGCCAGAAGAAAGAATGAGATCATGTCCTTTTCGGTGACGTGGATGAAGCTGGAGGCCATTGCCCTTAGCAAACTAATGCAGGATCAGAAAACCAAATACCACATGTTCTCACTTCTAAATGATGAGGACACTTGGACACATAGAGGGGAACAACACACATTGGTCCTACTGCAGGATGGAGGGCAGGAGGAGGAGGAAGATCAGGAAAAATAACTAACGGGTACTAGGCTTAATACCGGGGTGGTGAAATAATCTGTACAACAAACCCCATGACACAAGGTTGCCTCTGTGACAAACTGCACATGGACCCCTGAACTTAAAAGTGAAATAAAAATAACAGTAATACTTTCCGCTGAGTACTGCGGTGTTGCTGTAATTTTTCAGCCATTCCTCAGCGCCAGTGAAAACTCTTGATTGTTTTACAATAGAGGAAATTCAGAAAAGACCAGAGAGATGAAGAGTTAGGATTCGAGTCTGGGTCTCGTCATATCCAGGAGTTTTCTGGAAGAGAAGTAAATCGCATGAGCAAAACTAAAAGTATGGAATGTGGCTAAGCCCTACCATTAAGCAGTTTTGTAAGACTACCACCGTTTCAGGTAGCCCTAACCCCACAGGCCCCGAGGGACCAGTGCAGCTGTCAGTCGGCAGAGGCCTAAGCAGAGAACAGTTTGAAGACCAGCTCTCTGGAGAGAAAAGAGCGTATTAATGGTATGATCTGCATATTCTTAGCAAGGCAGCCTTGGAGAAATTAAGCATAAAGGCGCAGCATGCTGCTCAGAGCTAATTTATAACCTATTCAAGGCAAAAAGATCTTAAAGGTAATGAGGATGAAAGTCAACATTTATCAGAAAATTTTTACATGCCAGCAAATGTGCTGGTCGCGTTTCATGGATTTTGCCATCTAATCCTTATGGAGACTTAAGAGCTAGGTTCTAGGGTTGTCTGCATTCCTACAGATGAGGAACCTCTGACCATTCCTCACCACTGAGTTTGCTCCCACCTCACACCCGTGCATTTGCTCTTCTCGCTTTCTGGAAAAATTTCTCCCTAAATCTTCGCATTCCTGACCTTTCATATGCTTCAAATGTGTGCTCACGTGTCACCTCCTCAGAGAGGACCTCCTGACACCCAGACTAAAAGAGCGCCGTAATTTTCTCCCCAATGCCTAACTCTGCTCACTTTCCTTTTATAGCATTGGTTCCCACTTGAAATTATATCACACACACGTGTTTACTGCTGGTCACTCACTATTACTAGAAGGTAAACTCCATGAGGACGAGGTATTGATCCAGTTTACCACTGTCTCACCTGCTTTAGGAGCCTTGCACATAACCCTTATGAGCCTTTATTGAGCACCTACTATGAGCCTTCCACAGAGTAGGTGCTCAGTAAACATTTGCCCAAAGTGCCCCTCTTGGCGAACAGCGGAACACAGACACAGGCTAGCATCCTGCTTCCGTGTCTGTGACCCTAACTACTGCTCCATACCACCCTTCAGGCCTGTACAAGCTTCCCTGAAGAATCCCGCTCTGCTTCAAATGATCAGTGCCTACAGGTCAATGAGCAAATTCCGGAATGCTTTTGGCACCATGCACGTGAGTTTTCCACCACAGGTCACTGGACTGATTAATTTAAAGCCAGAGAACTGAGACTCATTAAAAGGTCTCTTGGAGATTAAATTCTGTCTGTTGCTATTTCTTTGAATATTTCTTCCTCTACTTCTGTTTTTTTTTTTTTTTAATTTCAGGAATTTCTACTAAGCAGTTACTGAAATTTTTGAATCCGCCTTCCATATAACATATACATATATATGTAGTTTCTATCTCCCTTCCATTCCTGTTGCATTCTGGGGCCTTGGCTTAAACATCACCTCATTAATTTGGTCTTTAGCTGCCTTCTGCTATTTATTTCAAGCACTGAGTTTTCCAACTGATCGTTTATAAATGCTGTATCTGCTATTATCTCTTGGAGAATATTAACATCTCAATCTGAAACCACTTGACCATTTCCTTGGATGGCAGTTGCTCCCTTTGTTGGGTTTGTGAATCCCCTTTCAAGGTACTCATTTGCTCCCGACGTTTGATCACTCCTGTGTGTGCTCCGGCCTCTGAATCTGAGAACCTTCGCCCGGCCTGAGTGGAAGCTTTGTTCATCCAGCCCGCCCCCAGTGATTGTAAGGTGGGATGGCAACGCAGCCCACAGGTGTGCCATTGGCTACTCCACCGGGAATCCCCATGCACACAGAGCACTGCCTCCTTCTCTGGCCCCAGGCACCCCACTCACAGCTCCTGCCTCTAAGTAGATCCCTGCTGTCTACTTTCCGGTACAAGAGGGCTTTCTTGTATCCACCATGACCTCCCAATTTCCTGCTGGTGGCCACGAGGCTATCGCTGCTCCTATCTGCTCTGCCTGCTGACCACTTCCCAGCAGAGCTCCTCAAGAGCCTATACCCCAGGGGCAGCAGCAGTCCTTCCACTATGAGACCCTTCTCTAATCTGATCCCAGCTGCCATCTCTTTTGGAGATTCTGTCTATTAACTGGAGGTTTTTGCTGTTGTGGCCCGTGCTCTTTGCACTCTCGTATATCTCCTTAGCATTTGGTTGTTTCCCGGATTTGAAAAGAAGTCACTAGTGCTGAACCTGGAAAAAAATAAGAACAGACAAACGGCAGGGTGCAGTGGCTCACGCCTGTAATCCCAGCACTTTGGGAGGCTGAGGCAGGCGGATCATAAGGTAAAAGATTGAGACCATCCTGGCCAACATGGTGAAACCCCATCTCTACTAAAAATACAAAAATTAGCTGGGTGTGGTGGTGCACGCCTGTAGTCCTAGCTACTCGGGAGGCTGAGATAGGAGAATCGCTTAAAACCAGGAGATGGAGGTTGCAGTGAGCCAAGATCACGCCACTATACTCCATCCTGGCAACAGAGAGAGATTCCGTCTCCAAAAAAAAAAAAAAGAAAAGAAAATTTTTAATAACTTGAAAACTGAATAATAGAAATTTGAATGTCTGTAATATAGTACCCTTTAAGTGTCTCTGAGATATCTGGGTTTCCAAAGGCGAAATCCTGGACTCCAGTCTCCCTAAGCCGAGGGAACACTTACTCAGTGAGACATTTACCATTACCCCACAGATGTAAAGCCTCATGCTAGCTGCATAGCCACTGTGCATGTGTGCAACCTTCAGAGCGTCCAGGGAGAGGGCATCTTGGGGCAGCCCTGGTTCTGAGTGATGTAATCCTATAGGACATGCTGCCACAGAACCCATCAGACCGTAAACACAGTTACCTTTCAAATCATTTCCATGATAAGCCTTATGAGGGCAGGGGCCATATTATACTCACCAAGTATCACGATGGCACCTTGCATTAGAAGTGCGGTTTTTCACTCATATATTCTCTAGAGGTGAGTTGATGTTATTTTCCGAAATTAAAATGATTCATGAATCACATTGCAAAGATCAGAGTCAAATATTTTTTACCAGACCTCAATTGATTCAACTAATTATCTACACTCAGTAGGTTGATTGTAAACTAAGAGGAGTAGATTGTTTGATTTTTTTTTGTAGTTTAAAAATAGTTGGCTGGGCGCAGCGGCTCACAACTGTAATCCCAGCACTTTGGGAGGCCAAGGTGGGTGGATAATGAGGTCAGGAGATCGAGACCATCCTGGCTAACACGGTGAAACCCCATCCCTATTAAAAATACAAACAATTAACCAGTCTTGGTGGCACGCGCCTGTAGTCCCAGCTACTCAGGAGGCTGAGGCAGGAGAATCGCTTGAACCCAGGAGACAGATTTTGCAGTGAGCTGAGCTTACGCCACTGCACTCCAGCCAGGGTGATAGAGCAAGACTCTGCCTCAAAAAAAAAATTTTTTTTATATTCTCCTCTGTAAAAAAATATGCTTTTTGATAAAATAAGAAATCAATTCATAAATATACAGCATAGCAAGTGACAACCCCTCTGAGCTTATCAGTCAACAAAAATCAGTATTAACAATTTCTGACTGCACAAGGAAATAAGAAGAAGTGTGCTCTGGTAGAGTGAAAAATCACAAAGAATCTCTGAATGTAAAACAAAAAGAAGACAAGATCATATGAATAGAAGAACGAAATACAGGGTTAGAATTTAGATACCAACAACAAAAAGTCAACGGCAAACGTTTAAAGCTATTAAATGATTATTTCAAACTTAGTATGTGCTTCACATGTATGAACTTGTTTAATCTTTATAGCAACTCTATTAAGTACGTTGTTACTATCCCTATGTTACAAGCGAGGCCTGGGCGGTGAAGTACTTGCCCAGAGTCACACAGCTAGTAGGTACTGAGGCTGGGATACAAATCCACACTGCCTGGTTCTGGAGCTGATGTCTTGACTACTGTATACTCTACTCAACTCTCTGAGACTTGACTCTTCGCTACCATTTTATGCTATACTGTACTGTGCTATACATTATACTGCCATTCAAAGGAAAGATTAGAAGGTCACTGAGAATGGCAGCTTCATCTCTTCCTTTCTGGTCCTCATTCTTCTTTGGTTTCTTTCTGCATTGACTGATGCCTCAAATTCAATGTTAAATACAATTGGTGATAATGGACATCTTTGTCCTCAGTTGTTCCTGCCTGTGATGGAAATGTGTCACTACGTCACCAGTTAGGAAGATGTTTTCCAAAACTTTGTAGTTAGAAGTTCTTTACTAAGTTAAGAGAATTTTCTGTTAGCTTACTAAGAGATTTTGTTTTGCTTTCTTCTGACCATGGATATGTACCAAATTTAGCTAAATGATTTCCTGTGCGTCTTGAAAGGATCGCATGTTTTTCTTTCTAACTTTAATGTATCAAGTAAGATGATCTATTCCTTGGGATTTTTGTAAAAAAAAACTCACCTTAAAATTTGTCTGGACCTGGCTGCCAACTGTTCAAAAACATTTTACTGAAATATATTATTAGAGATTGGGCCACATGGTAAAATCCCAGTCTCTACAAAAATGCAAAAAAACTAGCTGGGCATGATGGCACTCGCCTGTAGTCCCAGCTACTCCAAGGCTCACGTTGGAGGATCACCTGTGCTCGGGAGGTTGAGGCTGCAGTAAGCTGAGATCATGCCACGTCACTCCACAGTAATTTCTACGTATCTATGAATGTTCGCAAAGTTAATACACCTTTATTCTCAGTGCTCTACAAAGAAAGAGAACATTCCCAGCACCCCAGAAAAGTCCTTCACACCCTTTCCAATCACTGTCCCCTCCTCCACGAGCGATAGCCTCTGTTCTAACTTTAAACAGCATGGATTAATTTACCCACTTTTGTGCTTGATATAAAGAGAATAGGATAAGATACACTCTCTGTCTGAAACTGTTTGCTCAATGCTATGTTTTGCAAAATGCATCCATGTTGTCACATCGGTGTAGATAATTCCTTCTCACTGCTGCACAGTTTTACCTTGTGTGAACATGGCTATTTATTTTTCCATTCTGTTCTTGAGGGACTGTGAAAGTAGTTTCTAGTTTGGGGTTCTTATAGACGGTGTTGTTTTTAACAATCTAGTACATGACCTCTTGTCTTTTCATCAAAGAGGGAGATGTGTTGTGGGAATTACTTTTTTAGTAAGAATTGAAATTTTAAAATAATTTTCTATTCATTTTTTATTTTTCTTTAGTCAATTTTGTTCTTTATATTTTTTCTTTAGATCATTAATTTATCTAAGCTTTTAGATTCTAGATAGGAGTAAATTTGTTTATAAAATTTTCATACAATTTTTAAAATTCTGAATATGTCTATAGCTAAAATCTTAGCATTATTCTAAATAGCATGAGTTTAGACTCCTTGATTCTCTGGCTATTTATTTGTTCTGTTGTGGTTTTTCTATTTTTTTTTTTCAGCATTCATCCTTATAGTTTCCTTTCTTCTGCTTCTTTTAGGTTGACAATATTTTTCTTTACTTTTATTAAATATTTTGCCCATTTATTTCCAGGTTTTCTTGTATATGTGGTTAATAAATAAATGTAACTAACGCTCTACATTTTGTCTTAAGTCCCAGTTTAGATGCATCCCATGTGCTTTGATATGCTGAGATTTTGTTGACAGTCATGAATATTTTGTAATGTCTGTTGTAATTCTCTCATTGACTAGAGATTATTACGACACAAATGTATAGCTACTTATGAGAACCTTTGTCTTACTGGGAACACAGTCAGCTGTGATTTTCCCTTTGCAGTTGTAAGCGGCCATGACTGCCAACGAAATGTGATCAGATGTGATGTCCACTATCACCTCTCCTGATCCCTAAGAACTCGCATGCTCCCACACTCTTCTGCCTTTCCCTGGCTTAATGCAGATGGCTCAGAGACCTTGGAAATCAAGCATGGAAGACGGTCAAAGCAAAAGGGAAAAAATGAACTGCTCACAAAAGAAAAACATCCCTTGGAGACTCTAACTGAGGAATAAAGTAAGCTTCTGTTGTTATGTTTGAGCCATCCCCAAGGGATGTTTATCTTTTATGGATGCTTGTTTATCATAGCACCCAGAGGTACATTAGCTTACATAGCTATATAGCACTGCATTTTGTTAATTTTAAAATAGTGTATTTATTGAATTTTTTTCTTAATTTAATTGTTTTATAGTCAAAGAATTTCATCTCTTTGATACTGATTCTTTGGTTTTTGTTGAAACTTCTTTGGGGCTTGATAGGTACAGATTGTTTATAAACGTTTCACGGAAGTTCTAAACCTATATATTTTCTTTATTTCTTTGACCATGTATCTAGGATCAAGCCTGTTAATTACACGCTCAACTTGTCTCTGACTTTACTAACTTTTGGCTACTTGATTGCCCTAGAGAGGTTTTGTTAAAATGTTTTCCACTTTAAGTGTAGAATTGTTTTATTTTTCTTAAAAAGTCGAGTCATAAAAGCAGAAAGTAGTATGGTGGTTGTCAGGAGCTAGGGAATAGAGGAAATGAGATGGTCAGAGTAGGAACTTTCAGTTATAGGATAAACAAGTTTTGGGGGTCTAATGTGCAGCATGGGTGGTGATGGGTGTAATTAATTGGACTGTGATAACCATTGCAAAATGTGTACTAATAGAAAATTAATACATTGTACACCTTAAATACATTCAATCTTTATTTAACAATTAAGTATTTTAAAATAGAAACATTCTTGCTACTAAAAGCAATGATTTGGTTAAATTTTGATTCATAGATTTTGAAGCTCTCTTGTTACACACATTTATTTTTGTGATGGTTTTACCTTCTTATTATGAATGCTCTATAGATTCATTAATGTTTTTGTCTCAGAATTCTTTTTAGCTGACATTCTCTTTGCCAGATTAGCATATGTTTTTCCATTTTATTATTTTAAGACTGTCATTTTGTTTTAGGTTGTATTTTTTTAAACAGTATATATCTGAATTGTGTTTTTATTTCATCTGATCTGAGGATCTGTACCTTTTAAATTCAAACTGTTTATACTTACTGTGTTTGCTGACGTATTTGGGCTTGCTTTTACCATCTTCTTTGTTCTGCAATTATTGTATTTTATCTACGCTTCCTTTTTCTTTTTTCCTATCTCCAGTTATTCTATTTGATTAATTAAATATACACACAACACACACACATGCACACACACACACACACAGAGCCTAGAACAACACCTGGAACACAGTGTGATAAAAGTATTATTATTATTAATAATAATCAAATTATTTTCATTTTATTTTTCCCATTTCCTTCATCTCCATTTTCCTTACTGCTTTTGTAGTTATTCTTTCTATTCTTTTTTTAATTCATTCTATCCTCTTAATTTTTAACAGGTGTTTATTAACATAATAAAGTCTAAAGTTAATTCAGTATATTTCTCTCCCTATCAGAGAAGGGCAACCTTTAACTGTAATTTTCCTCTATTGGTTCCACGTAATTACTGCATAGCATTTAATTTCTTCTTTTTAAAACAAATTCCACAAAATTCGTTTTCTTTGGTGTTTTATTTCAATTTATTTGGATTTTTTAGATTTATCGAAATACTAACTGATTTATTAAATACATTATTTCTTGCATCCCATTCTTCCTGGAAAATTCTATTTTTTGTTGTTGTTGAAGAAAACTCTTTAGTTTTTTTTTAAGTGATAGTTATTGAGTTGCAAAATTTCTCTGTCTTTTGAATCTGAAAATAACTGCTTATCACCCTAACTTATTTTTAAAGAAACCATAGGCCATTCTTTAAAGATGATAATATAGATAACTTAAATTCTCTGTGAGCTTTGCATTTTTAACTCACTCTTTTAAAACATAATCTTTATTTTTCATTAACAGTTTTAGATTTTGCAGAAAATTTTTTCAAGTAGTACATAGAGTTTACATAAACTCTCTCACCCAATTTCCACTATTATTAACTTCTTACATTAGTAAAGCACATTTGTTACAATGGGTTAGCCAATATTGACAGGAGATAATTAATAAAGTGATACTCTAGTCAGATTTCCTTAGCTTTCACGTCCTTCTGCCTCAGTATCCCATCCAGGACACCACATTACAGTTAGTTGGCACGTCACCGAGTTAGTTAGGATCCTCTTGGCTCTGATCGTTTCTCACACTTTCAATGTTTTTGATGACCTTGACAGTTTTGGGGTGTACTGGACAGGTAATGATTTGTCTAATGTTTTTCTCATGATTGGACTAGTGTTATGGATTTTGGGGAGAAGGATGGTGGAGATAAAGTGCCATTTTCATCACTTCATATCAAGGGTACTCACTACCAACATAGCCTACCGCCTGATACCTGGCCGCAGTAGGGTCTGTCAGGAAAGTGACTTTTTTTTGCCCCTCTATCCATGCTCCATAGAGGAGAGGAGTAGGGCATGTACGCTCCTCTCCCTTGAGGGTAGAGAGTCCACATAACTCATTTACCAATCTTCTGCACAGGGGAATTTGTCTCTTCTTCCACATTTTTTAATTTATTCAATTGTTTATTCATATCAGTATAGACTCATGAATATTTATTTTATACTTCAAGTTTTATCCACTGCTAGTTTATTTTATCCAATATAAATTATTGGAATAATCTGTTGCTCAAATTATTCCAGCTTTGGTCATTAAGAGTTTCTTTAGTTATCCCCTGTGACCCCCTGGCATTCCCTTGTCATTGTGGGATTTTGTTTTTTAGCATTTCCTTACCTTTTGGCTCTACAAGATGCTTTAGGCCCATCTTGTGTATTTCCTGTCCCAGTCCTAGAATCAGCCATTTCTCCAAGAAGCTTTGTTTCCTTTCACTGGAGAATGGTAGCAGAAACGAAGATCAAGGTGCTGGGTGAGCTTGCTCCTACTGTAGTGTTATTTTTTTATGCCTGCTCAAGTGACAGAACAAGGAGATTTATGTGTATATACCAACCCAAGTATATACACATATCTATAAATTTTGCTATATGCAACATGTAAAACCAAGCATGACTTTATATGAATGTTGCTAACTCTAGTACATTCCTACATGGATGGATTTAGATTCCTTCCCTTTGCATCCATAAACTCTCACTACAACAGTGAGAAACTATCTCTCACCATCCACCACTCATTTGCTCAACTGCTCAATATGAATACATATGTATCTCAGTTAACCCATACTACTGTGGGATACACCTTTATCAACTACAGTATAGTACTTAAATATAGTTTCTTTTGCCTTTAGTTTTACAGACCTCGCTCATTTCCAGAATTACTTCAGTCAGCACCTCTTTCCCCCACCCCCTTCAGGGAGATTGTTTTATACATTTAGAATACAGTTAGATTGTTTTGTCAAATTCTGCACTCCATCCTGAGATTTCTGCAAAGTGACAAATGATTTGTTTAAATTTGCATACATTAAATTTCATTCTTTTTGCTGTAACATGCTATGGCTTTGAAAAATGCAGAGTGCCATGAATTCAAAATTATAGTACCATACAGAATAGTTCTCCCACCCTGAAAACATCTGTGCTTCACCTATTCAACCCTCCCTCTCCTAGCCCTGAATCCCTGGCAGCTACTAACTTTTTTACCACCTCTGTAGTTTTGCTTTTTCCAGAGCGGCATATAATCAAAATCATACAGTATGTAACCTTTTCAGATGGGCTTTCTTCACTTAGCAGTATGTATTTACTACCCTCTGAAAGTTTGTGTCCCCTCAAAATTTATATGCTAAAATACTAACCCCCGATGTAATGATATTGAGATTTGGAACCTCTGGGAGGTGATTAGGTTATGAGAGTGGAACTTCCATAAATGGGATTAGTGCCCTTATAAAACCCCAAATATCCACCTTGTCGCTTTAACCTTGCGAGAACACAGCGAGAGAGCACCATCTATAAACCAGGAAGTGGGTCCTCACAAGACACTGAATCTGCCTTGATTTTGAACTTTCCAGCCCCTAGAACTGTGAGAGACAAAAAAAATCTACATTGTTTAGCTATCCAGTTAATACCTTTTTTTTTTTTTTTTTTTGAGACATCATCTGGCTCTGTCGCCCAGGCTGGAGTGCAGTGGCACAATCTTGACTCACTGCAACCTCCACCTCCCAGGTTCTTGTGATTCTCATGCCTCAATCTCCCAAGTAGCTGGAATTACAAGCATGTGCCACTGGGCCCAGCCAATTTTTGTATTTTCAGTAGGGATGCGGTTTGGCTATGTTGGCCAGGGTGGTCTCAAACTCTTAACTTCAAGTCATCCACCACCTTGGCCTCTCAAAGTGCTGGGATAACAGGCATGAGCCACTGCGCCCAGCCAGTTAATGGCATTTTGTCAACACAGCCCAAATAGACTAAGACAATATTTCAGGTTTTTCCACGTCTTTTGGTGGCTTGGTAGCTAATCTCTTTTTATTGTGGAATATTAGTCAATTACATGGATTTACAAGCTATCTTCTTTGGTGAGGTGTCTGTTAAGATTTTTAAATTATGTTGTTTTCTTATCATTGCATTTTAAGAATTTTGTCCATTTTAAATAAAACTCATTTTCCCCAAGCTTTAGTTTTTCTTCTTATTCTCTTAATAGTGTCTTTTCAAGAACAAACATTTTGAATCTTAGTAAAATGAATCTTCAAGCCATAAGCATAGCACATTTCTCCATTTACTTAGATCTCCTTAGGTTTCTTTCATTAGAGTTGTGTAGTCTTCTGCATGAAAATCTTGTACATATTTTGGTGCTATTGTAAATGCTAGTTTTTAAATTTCAAATTCCAATTGTTCATCACTGGTAGACAGAAAAGCCATTGTTCATCGGGCATTTACCTTGTGAGTCGCCGGATCGTGCCACGGCCCACGGCTGGGGTCTGCCATCTGTCAGTTCTGAACACAACTCTTCTGATTCACCAGTCTTCTTAGCACTTCTGAGCAACACTGGAATTTTTTGGTAATTGCTATACTATATTTAGTCACATGGTTGTGCTGCCTAAACTAGTCACAACACTATTGCTCTCTTTCAGCCACTCCATATTGACTTTTGTGAGCAAATAACCTCTCATAGCTCCGAAGAGGAGTCACAGGAAGCCCCCATCTCCCTTAGTTCCTCTAAACTCCTTAGAATTGTTTCTCTCATTCCATCATCTACTCTGGGATTGCAATTTAGGCGAGAGAGTGCATGTCACATCTAACCTCTAATCTTATCTCCTCTAATTGTTCCCAATCAAGACAGGGCTTTAATTGTTTTCTTATGTAGAGATAAACTACTCTTACATCACATTCAGTTTCTCCCTACTCTGTGGCTTACCAGGAGGGCATCTTTATAACCCAGTTTTCAAAAGATATTACTGGTTTAAAACTGTTGTCCCAAGATCCTGTGGGGTTTTGCATTTGTCTCAGATTTTTTTACTTTTAGTAAAAAGTAAAAAAAGTTACTGGTAGTTGAATTAAAATGACTTGGAATAAATTTCGTAGACTTCTGCTTTGTTGAGCTCACTCACGGTATCTCCCAGTACTGCATGAGATACATGTTCAGTGAATGAAGTTTGTCCTTTAAATTATTACAGTATCAAAATTTGTTTTACTAATAAAACTTTTTAATGAGTAATATGTGTACATGGTTCAACATCTTAAAAAAATATAAGGACATATAGTGAAAAATCTCTTTTTTCCCTTTCTATGCTCCTGCCATCCAGAAATATTTTATGCATACTCAAGAATGTATTATACAAATACACACATTTATGTATTATATTTTTATAAAATCACAGCATATTATACAAACTGTTCTGCACCATCATTATTATTTACTATGAAATGGAGATCTTTCTATTTCAGAATCCTATTTTATTATCTTTTCATAGCTGAGTCCTAGTCCATTTTATGGGTGTACTTTATTCAACCAGTCCTGTATTAACAGACATTTAGATTTTCCCCCAGTTATTTGCCCTTACCAGTGTATAAAAAATAACCTTATGGCCACATTTTTGTGAGTTTTTATTCCAAAAATTAAAATTTCTGGACCAAAAAATACATTTTTAATATTTCCAAATTGGACCTTTTAGAATTTACCAAATTAGATCATCGATGTATGTCAGTAGGTGCGTTTTCCTACGTACTCTCCCCTACGTAATGTAGTCAAATAGCCTCATCTTTGCCAATTTAATAAAGTATTTCCTAGAGAGGTTTTAATGTATATTTTGATTATTAATGAGATTAAGCACTTTCATAAGCTCCAGACAATTACATATACTTTTGATGGACAATCATTTTATATGCATCACCCACTTTTTAATTGAGATTTTGGCTCATTTGTTGTGAATGGTAGGAGCTACTTATGTATTGGAGAAAATAGTCTTTTCTTGAGATATGATTAACAATAATTCACTCCTCAGTTTGTATCTAATATTTAGTTTTGTTTGTAGTGTTTTATTTTTTTGTCTGTATGTTTGTTTGAGACAGGGTGTCATTCTGTCGCCGATCACAGCTCACCACAGCCTCCACCTCCTCGGCTCAATTGACCTTCCAAGTAGCTGGAACTACAGGTGCATGCCACTACACCCAGCTAATTTTTCTATTTCTTGGCAGAGACAAGGTCTCACTATGTTACCTAGGCTGGTCTCAAATTCCTGGGCTCAAGTGACTTTCTTGCCTCAACCTCCCAAAGTACTGGGATTGCAGACATGAGCCATTGTACCCAGCCACTTCTAGTGGACTTTATCATGCAGAAATTTTGTATTTTCACATACAAATTTTATCTTTGCATTATGACTTCTATGTGCTATATCATAGTTAAAAATATTCCTCATTCCGAGTTTATAAAATAACATATTTTCTTCCTTATTGAATGAGCAATCTTTCTCCCTGATTTTAGATACCCTTATATAAAATATTAAAATCTATTGTAGCTTTTGTTCTATTGCTGGATTTTCTTTTTCTGATCTGTTTTCTCATATGTCAATACTACAATGTTTTAGTAATAGTTGAATGATATGTTTTCATACTTGATATAGATTAAGGCTGCCACGTAGTGTTTAATATGTGTTCCAAAACACATAAACATAATCACAACCAATGTTGGTGTTAGTGGGGTGGCACTGATACACACACATGGCTGCTGTTACCATGCACTGGGATTTTAAAGATCAGTGTAGAAATATATAGCCAAAGCCAGGAAAGTATTCTTATTCTTCGATTCAGTAATAGCACTCCTGTTAGATTTCAAGATAAATAATTCCAATAAATGAACTTTTTTATTGTTATACATTAAGTTCTGAGATACATGTGCAGAACACGCAGGTTTGTTACATAGGTATACCCGTGTCATGGTGGTTTGCTAAACCCATCAGCCTGTCATCTACATTAGGTGTTTCTCCTAATGCTATCTTTTCCCCAGTCCCCCACCCCCCAACAGGCCCCCTTCTTGTGTCCATGTGTTCTCCTTGGTCGCCTCTCACTTATGAGGGAGGACATGCAGTGCTTGGTTTTCTGTTCCTGTTTTATTGTTATTAGTCTTAGGCCGTCAATCAGTCAGATTAAAATATTTTAAAGGAACGCTTTAGTAATGTACTAATTATTTTGCTAAGAAGTGGTTAATTCAGAAATTGCCATAGAAGAATGACATTAAAATCTAAGTCATTAAAAAAAATCACCTTTTTAGAGCTGTCTTATGGTCAAGCAGAGCTGTCACAATTGTACCACTATTACCCAATGTAAAAAAGAAGGAGGAGGAGAACAAAAAAGAAAAGAGAAGGGGGCAGCTCACACAACTCTAGGTTTTAGGTTTCTCTTCTTTCCATAACGGTGCAAATAATACTTGCCCAACCCACCTCACAGGGTTGTTCCAAGACTCAAATTAAGGAAAACATGAACTTAAGGGAGAGTTACTGTTATAATTATGAAAGTATTTATTAATGTCATTCTCCTTCTAAATGTGCAAAGTTTCACCTGTTTTGATGGATTAATGCTACCAGTCCTATCATACATGTAGAGGTTGCCAATATCTTCAAGAGATTGGGTTTAAAGGGAGGCCAATTATGTCTAGCTCCACAGTTTGCAGGCAGCCGGCTTTTATTTTCTCCCCTTTGGAAGAGCATCACTTCACAAATCTTGACCTTAGTAGAGACCAAATGAGAAAATGCACAGGCTGACATTGACTTTGAAATATCTGACAGGACACAGGGCTGAGAGCATCTATCAATAATTCACTTCAGGTTACAGGGCAGAACAGGATCCCCACTGGTTTTAAAGCCATTAATTGGTTGTTAAACTCCATTAAGTCACTCTGGATGTGAAAAGTATGTCTGAAGCTTAAAAACACACAGACAGTAAAGGCCGCTCTCTTTTACTTTTTTCCCACAACCGGTGTGACATCTTTGCCAATGAAAGAAAAGCCTAGGTCAAAAGGGGCTGAAAATTGAGAAGACATCTACGTTCTTTGGTCTGCGTGCCCAGGAACTTAGCAGAGATGGCAGCTTTCTCAAACCATTGCCCTTGCCTCCAAACGAAACAAAATCTTTATCTTGAAAGTTAGCTTCCCGGTTCCCTCTAATGATAGTTTCTTTTGCTATGCAGAAACTCTTTAGTTTAATTAGATCCCATTTGTCAATTTTGGCTTTTGTCGCCATGGCTTTTGGTGTTTTAGTTATAGAGTCCTTGCCCATGCCTATGTCCTGAATGGTATTGCCTAGGTTTTCTTCTAGGGTTTTTATGGTGCTAGGGTGCTTTTGCCTATATCCGACTACTGGCGATCAGCAAGTGGGATCCGCCTCCTGAGCTGCAGTGGTTCTACATTACCATGAAGGAGTTCTACAAGAAATCTTTCAAGTCTTTTTTAGTTTTAATTTTTTCTCATTCTCTCCACTGGTTTTCTTAAATAACCACAGGTGCACCAAGAAAACCACAATTTCATATGTGATTATGGAATGACATAGGGGACAATGCTGCTTAGCTCTCACACAGTTTTCCTGCTGTGGATTTGTCATTATACTTCTCATTTTGTATAGAGACCCTTTTTACGCATATTCAATTCTCATGTAAACCCAGTCAGGAAGGTAGAACAATTATTTATGTTTCTATTTTTTCAGATGGAAAAATCAGACCCAGGAAGTTTAAGTGAATCTAAAGAAGGCAAAGATAGAAATATGCACACAATTTTGGAGAGATTTTTATCTTGATTGCATTCCAGGCATCATTCTGTGAAGTCTTTACCTGACCTTAATGATTAGGGACATAGCGGGGTGATCGCAAAATGTCCACTGAGACTATGCAGTCCTTTCCTATGTCAAAATCATAACCACCAGGCTGAGTGCAGTGGCTCATGCCTGTAATTTCAGCACTTTGGGAGGCTGAGCTGGGCGGATCATTTGCAGTCAGGAGTTTGAGACCCGCATGGCCAACATGGTGAAACCCTGTCTCTGTTAAAAATACAAAAATTAGCCGGGTGTGGTGGTGTGCGCCTATAGTCCCAGCTACTCAGGAGGCTGAGGCAGAAGAATCACTTGAACCCAGAAAGCAGAGGTTGCAGTGAGCCAAGATCACACCACTGCACTCCAGCCTGGGTGAAAGACCAAGACTCTGTCTCAAATAATAATAACAATCAAACATCAGGAGACGACTCACTCTTTTTAATAGGGGAACAATCCTTTCAGTTATGTCCTCTTCCCAGCTGAGTCTTCAGTTTGGAGCTTCCTTTCTTCTTTCTATTTGCAATAGTGTGTGGCTACGTGCTCCTAACAAATGAACACACAGGAGTACTGATGCAAATTTTTGAAAAAAGCACCTATTAATGCCTTTCTTTAAAAAGTATGATTCTAGCTTTCCAGTGTCCTTAGATCATCGGGGTTTGAAATCTAAGCATTACACAAGCAGCAGAGGCATTCTCAAGTAGGACTAATCCATACAATGCAATTATGTACCTGCTGCTTACAGGAACATGAAATATATTCTGGGATGGATGGAAAATAGAAATACAGGCGCGGACATGGATTGGTTGCTGGGATTCTTCTCACCATAAGATTATGGTTTTGCTGCTGCCTCTGCAGAAACTGTGGTTCAGGTGGCTCAGGGACGATGAAAATGTCCACAGCCTTCATTCCGAGAAACGAAACACAGGAAACTTCAAGCTTTTTGTAATCACCGTGTTTATTTCTCCATCACCATGGCTGTTTCTGGCAGGAAGGCTCTCAAAACCAAATTCCAAGAATTGTATTAAACATATTTAACTCACCTACGTGGAGCTCTCTCTTTATTCCTGTGGATATGAGATGTCCCAGAAGAAAGTCTATTCTTGAATCCAGTGGTTTCCAAAACATATTTAAATTGCCTCTTTTTTTCATTGTCTGTCAGCTCCTGAGTTGTTGTGATGATCTCAATCATGAAAATACCAGTGGGTTCCTGAGCATGCAATTAAAATAAAGAGACTTTTCACGTGATGGTTTAATTCCATTTGCAGAAGAGGAAACAGAGGCCCAGAGAACATTAATGAATTACCCAAGATTGTGACCTGTAAGGAACGAAACCTAAGAGTTCTCAGTAGGATGCTATTTTTTTCACTATGAGTTGTCCCTACAATCTTCTTGAACCTTACTTATAATTTGAGATGCACTGTATGTATCCAGAGTAGGACTTCAAGCTTTTCTATTGGAATATTATTTATTTATTTATTTTTATTATGTAGTTATTGTTATTATACGTTGTGGCATAAGAGCAGGACATTTAGTCTTTGTTCTCGGTTCCTGGCAGAGAGCTACTAAAACCCTTGGAATTTGTCTTTTGTTCCAATTAGGTGACTCTTGGTGGGCTTTTAGATAGCTTTAGGATGGGGGTTGGATGCCAGAAAGATCAAGCCTTTAGCTTGATCCAAATTAGAAATTTGGATCTTTCAGCCCCTCCTCACAAATTCTGGGGAGGGGAGAGGAGCTAAGATGAGTTAAACACCAATGAGCAATGAATCAATCCATTTAAATGATCGTGTGTGTGTGTGTGCGTGTGTGTATAAATTCAGTCTTCCAAGTTATCAAGTCTCTGTAAAAGTAATTTTTGAACTTTGCAGAACCATAAGCAGCCTCACTTTCACCGTTTTTCTGTGTGAAGTAGCCAGTACCATTATATATACCTTTCCAGTGTTTGAAATCTAAGCGTTACACAAGCAGCAGAAGCATTCTCAAGAATGACTAAGCCACACAATGCAATTCTGCACCTGCATAATTGTTATCTGAAGTAACATCATTGAAACAATTCATCCTTTATATTTGTTTCCCAGAAAAAATGCAACTTGCAATGTGATCTCAGACCTGTTTCACACCTATGAGTATCCTTGATTTAAACTTTCATACAAGGAAGGTATGGGACAGAAGCATAGGCAAGGTATGGGGATTGGAGAGTAAGATAAGAGGGGGACACAAAACTGTCTTTGAAAAAAGAGTCTGGCAGAAAGCTGAGAAATCCTACCATAACTCAGCTGTGGCTTTGCGGTGGGCACATTCAACGCAGTGAGCTTTCCTACCCACTGTTATTTTTTCTACGTAAAAATACAACTCAATGAAAACACCAAGGCATAAATACTAACTAGGCCTAGTGTGAAATTATGTTTAAAGATATATTGTCCAGGTAAAGTAAAATACAAGAATATACACAAACTATACTTTTATGTGAATATTTCCAAAAGTGTTTTGGAAGAAACCTGTTGGCTCCACTAAATGTCTGATAGGCAAGGAAGTCTTAACCTGCTAGAAACTGACTACAGGCCATCATACTAGAGCCCAATTTCTGTTAAATCCTTGAACACAGGCTCTCAGCTTTAATATGACCGAACTGGGCAAGGGAAAGAGATCAGGCAAAAATAAAATTTTTTTGATGGGAAAAATAATAATATTTTTTTATTTTGCAGAGCCAGGAGATTTTGTTAAGCATAGGTGTTTATAATTTTCTGTTTTCAACTTTAAAAAACTTGAGTGGAAAATAATTGCAATGGGGAACAAAGAGATGCTTCATTCTACAATGAACAGAGAGGTTAAGAAGCCCAGTGGCCAATTCTACGTAAACAGGTAGCAGAAAGTACAAGTGAACAGTGGGACTTGAACTTCCTTCGCAGACATTAAAATGCTTCATAAAGAATCAATAAAAAATTAAAGTTTTGCGAAGTAATTGCATTACCTCAACTAATAAAACTGTTCACTTTTTTTCTGATATGTCCTTAAGGTTGAAATGATGGTTTTACAAAGTGATATTTCTCAGCACCAGTACGTGTTTTATCCCATATCGCTGCTTCGACTTTAATATAAACATTTGTCTGTGTCCTCCTGTGAATTTTTCAAAATTGCTTCACAAAGACCTTTAAGGACCAAATTGATTCAAAGCAAATGGAATAGAATAGAACTGAGATTAAGAACCCTTTTTTCTTATCTGATGTCTGGTTTTGGGCAATTTAAATTTTATTTTCTGTAAAGACTGTTTAATGAGTTGTTAATTCCAAGTCATATACTTATCAAATTTTATGGTTACATAGGCCACAAATTTTGTTTTTAAAAATACAGTAAACGAATACAATAAATTAGTAAATGAACTAATTTTGTTAATAAAATGTATCACTAATATTTTAATGTTTCTCCTTTTTTGGTTCCATGTGTATATGTTACACACACACACATACACACACACACACACACACAATACATAACTACATAAGTATATAGCCCATACCAATTAAGTTATCCTGTACATTTTTTTGAAGCCTGCTCTTGTTTTACATAGAAATATATTATAAATTTCTCCTCTGTCATTAACTATTCTTCACTATATCATTTTGTGGCTATTCCATTGTTTAGACAAGCAATTCTCCATTGTTAGACATTCATGTTTTCCCCCAGTTTTATTTTAGAATAATCCAGTTATGATTACTTTTGTCTATACATGTCCACAAATATCTCTGATTATTATCTTAGGGTAAATGCCTGGGTCGAAGGATATGTGCCTTTGAGAGCTTTTGGTTAATGCTTACAAAATGGCTTTGAGGATGGCTTTATTAATGTTCCATGTGTACTTCTACCAGCAGTAAAATAGTGTTCTTTTCCCATGCCACCACCAACTTTGGATATTTAATTAAAACTAAAATCTTTGGTGATTGCAGAAAACAAAGGCAAAAATTCAGTATTTTTAAAATGTGAATATTTGTGAGATTGAAAATTGTATAACATGCTGACTGTCCCTACATCTCCCTCATACCTCATCTCATAGCAGTACCACGCTGTTTGGTCACTGTGGCCTTATAGTATACTTTAAAATCACATAGTGCGATGCCTCCAGATTTGTTCTTTTTGCTTAGTCTTGCTTTGGCTCTGCAGGCTCTTTTTTTATTCCATATGAATTTTATACTTATTTTTTTCTGATTCTGGGAAGACTGATGGTGGTAATTTGATGGGAATTGCATTGAATTTGTAGATTGCTTTTGGTAGTATGGTCATTTTCACAATACAAGTTCTACCCATCCATGAGCATGGGATGTGTTTCCATTTGTTTGTGTCATCGATGATTTCTTTCAGCAGTGTTCTGTAGTTTTCCTTGCAGAGGTCTTTTGCCTCCTTGTTTAGCGACACGGTTTGACTCTGTGTCCCCACCCAAATCTCATCTTGAATTGTACTCCCATAATTCCCATGTGTTGTAGGAGGTACCTGGTGGGAGATAATTTGAATTATGGGGGCAGTTTTCCCCATACTGTTCTCATGGTAATGAATAAATCTCAAGAGATCTGATGATTTTATTAGAGGTTTCTGCTTTTGCATCTTCCTCATTTTCTCTTGTCACTGACATGTAAGAAGTGTCTTTTACCTCCTGCCATGATTCTGAGGCCTCCCCAGCCATGTGGAACTGTAAATTCAATTAAACCTCTTTTTTGTTCCAGTCTCAGGTATGTCTTTAACAGCAGCGTGAAAATGGACTAATATAGTCAAGTATATTCCTAAGTATTTTATTTTCTTGCAGATATTTTAAATGGGGTTGAGTTCTTGATTTGATTCTCCACTTTGTCGTTTTTGGTGTATAGAAGAGCTACTGATTTCTGTACATTAATCTTGTATCCGGAAACTTTGCTGAATTCTTTTATCAGCTCTAGCAGGTTTCTAGAAGAGTCCTTACAGTTTTCGATGTAGACCATCATATTGTCAGCAAACAGTGACAGTTTGACTTCCTCTTTACCGATCTGGATGCCCTTTATCTCATTCTCTTGTCTGATTGCTCTGGCTAGGACTTCCAGTACTATGTTGAAGAGGAGTGGTGAGAATGGGCATCCTTGTCTTGTTCCAGTTCCCAGAGGGAATGCTTTCAACTTTTAACCATTCAGTACTATGTTGTCTGTGGATTTGCCATACATGGCTTTTATTATATTGAGGTATGGGGAATAGTGAAATACTTCATCTCCAGAAAGTTCTGAGGAATCTGGGTTTCAAGTTTTATATGTGTACCTATCCAGATAGCTCCGTCCTAAATCTCAAGGTCCCATTCCTTCTCTTTCAGGTCGCTGACTTTGGTATTAGAAACTTCCCAGGACTGCAAACCCAATGTCCTCTGATGTTTTGCTAATCTTAGAATTGAGTCATAATCCTATTCCTCAGTTTGTCCCTATCTCCATAACTACAGGAAAAGAGAATTGCTTTGAATGTTGCCAAAGAGGCCCTGAAGGAAAGAAAGCCCAAAGAGGCTTTTACACTTAGCTTTGAACTGGTGATTGATTGCACTGAGCTTTCCGTTTTCTCTTCAAAGCATCAGTGGTGTTCAACAACAGCCGCCAAATTCCACAGACCTTATAATTACTATTTCCCTTATATTGCTCAAATGCCAGAAATGCTGCTCAAGCTAGGGATTTGGGTTCATGTAGTCTACTGAGAAAGGGATTGCAGGGAAAATAATAAGTGAGGGAAGAAAGGAGGGCAGAGAAGGGAGATAAATAGAGGAGTGGCCTCAACCGGAGCCCGGCTCAAGCCTAAGCATGAACTGTACCTCAGAGGCAGCCCTCCATTAAGGCAAGATGTCTGCCTTTTGTAGCCCGGTCCACCATTGGCTGCAGCCTACCCAACGGGAAAGTGAAGCTCAGGCTAAGGCAATTTCTGTTCTGCAGAGTATACCTTTCTAGAGAAGTTGTAGCTGTGAGCTTTCAGCAGTTAACACACCAACTGTGGGGATTTGTTACTATATTAGGAAAGAGAATCTGGGCAGGACACCAAGAGTGTCCACTATCCCAATTTTTTTAAAGAGTACGGAGGTTTGAATTTTAATCACAGACTTATTATTTCTTTAGATTATCATCGTTATTTTCTAATTTGAATGTGTGATGCATTATAACAGTAGTTATTGATTGTTATTTCTTTATTTACTTTAGTAATTGATCTATTACTGAATCACTTTATTCTTTTTCTTTTTTTTGTTTCTTTATATATATATATATATCTATAGATATATATATATATAATTGTACTTTAGGTTCTGGGGTACATGTGTGGATCATGCAGGATTGTTGCATAGGTACATACATGGCTATGTGGTTTGCTGCCTCCGTTCCCCTGTCACCTATATCTGCCACTTCTCCCCATGTTATCCCTCCCTAACCTCCCTACCCCCTGCTGTCCCTCCCCTAGTCACTTTATTCTACGTTGTCTATGATTAGTCTTTTACACTACTGTTAAATTCTATTCACAGATATTTTATTTAGGATTTTTTCCTGCCGTGTGTAGCTGCAAAACCTACTCTAATAAATGTGACTCAAAGAACAACAATAGTGCATTTACTCATTTACTCACAATTTTTCAATTTGGGTCAAGCATGGAGGGCATGGCTCATTGGTGTTCCATGTTGTCTCGTGGGGATGGAACATTTGAGATAGTTTCTTCTCCAACAAGCCTGGTGCCTATTTGGGATGGCTCGATGTATCCCTCCCCTGTAACTTCTCTTCCTGACTAGCTTGGGCTACCTCTCACCATGGTAGCTGGGTTCTGTAAGAAATGTTCCAAGACGACAAGTCCCTTTTTGCAAGCATACATCATCTCTATTTGTGTCAGGTGTGCTAATATCCTATTGTCTAAAGCTAGGCACATAGCCAAGCCCAGAGTCAATGTGAGACTACAGAAGAGGGCAACTAAGGAAGTAAAGGTCACTTGAGACCATCAAAATGTCAGTTTGCTACATTCCACCCTAATGACTCATGTCTCTTCCACTTCCCAGGGCCCTCAAATTCTCATCCCATTATGATATCTGGCTTTGACTTGAAATCCAGGATCTTGGCATCCAAATTAGTTTAGATGAGGATAAGGTTTCTTGAGTATGACTTATCTCGACCTATACCTCTGTAAGCTATACAGATACATTTATTTTCTGCTCACCTGAAAATCCAATATGCAGTGATGAGCAGGACAGGAAAACAGCAACAGATGCTGCCATTTAAAAAGAGGAAAACCGGAGGCACATTGCAATCACTGATGCATAGCATTTCTGAAAACCGACTGGCTTCATACTCCAGTATCTTTATTAAGACTTGATCATCTTTCCTGAGACCGTATTTCCTGCTTTGTTAGCTCTTGGTTTCTCCCTCTGATTCATTAGCTTTCCATAAGAAAAGGCCTACTTTTGCAGCTGAGCAGATTCCTCAGCCTGGGCTTTCTGCCCATTGTGAACATCTCTGTCCCTTTTAGCACAAATTGTCAATGCTTATGGTGGTATAATTCTCTTTTTCAAAAGTGTGGATTTCTTATGAATCCTATTGCAGTTCAGTCCATCAGACAAAGGCCACATCCAAAATCTCTTCAAGACAGACTGCTCTCTATTTATTGATTTAAAAATTACTTCTGCATATATTTAAACATTACTTCTCTCCATTCTCTCCCTTTCTTATCCCAACTACTTCACTCAACCTAGGTTTTGGAAAGGCTGGAAAGTTTCTGTTTTCAATGTAGCAAGATCTGAATGTTCTCTGTATTTTACATAATTTCTATTTGTTTGCTGAATTGTTTATTAATTTATTATAAACATATTTTCCTTAATATTCTTGAGTATAGTTATAACAGCTACTGTAAAATTCTCATCTGATTTGGCAAAACCCCATCTGTACAAAAACTGCAAAAATTAGCTGGATGTGGTGGTGCATGCCTCTAGTCTCAGCTACTTGAGAGGCTGAGGTGGGAGTATGGCTTGAGCCTGGGGGGTCAAGGCTGCAGTGAGCTATGATTGCACCACTACAGACCCAAGTCTGGAAGACACAGTGAGACTCTGTGTCAAAAAAAAAAAATCTGCCTGATAATTTCAACTTCTGACTCACCTCAGGTCAGTTCCTACTGACAACTTTGTCTTTGCAGTATGGGTCACATATTCCTCTTTCTTTGTATGTCTAGTAATTTTGTACAGTATCCTGAACATTGTGAAAAGAAAGAGAGATACCGGAGAGAAGAGTAGAATTTTTAAATAAATAACTCAGTTTCTTTCCATTAGAGAATGTACGTTTTTTGTACTTCATTTCTTGATGAGTTACATGTTTTCAAGCACAGATTCTTATCTAGATTTTTCCAGTTAGTACATGTTTCCTTGGGCAAGTCATTTAACCTCTCTGAGTTCCACTTTCTTTATCGCTGTAACATGGTTGATCATGCCCCTGTGACAAGGAGACTGAGATAATTGTCAATTGAGATTGAGTGACATCTGCATAATTTGAATAGTAAACTATTTGGAATCTGCACTTCTATTTTTATGTTCTTTGTATACTTTTTATGATATAAATGAATATAATTTTATGTAGCTATTGAAAAATAGTTACATTAAAATGTTCTGTAGAAATACCTTGATCTAAAATCAGGTTTCTTTGCTAGGTAATAAAAATATTTCCCCCGAGCCAGTTCTGGGAAAGTATCATAATAGTCCAAAATTGTACCTTTGCAGAATATAAAATAACTAACAAAAAGATTTTGTAATTGTAGTTCCTTATGCATTATGTGAATTACAGTAAATATTTTTAAGAACATTTTCTTTGGGCGAATAAAGCTTTTTATGAACTAACGTCTCAACTAGTTGAGAAGGCTACGCCGATCTCAGCTTATACCTGCAGATCACGGTTGCAACTACATTCTTAACTTTTAGAGGTATGAATTTGCTCTCAAGTGCAACTTTTTATCTAAATAATTTAAATATGGTTCTGAGATCCCACTAAGCTAAATGACAGAATGTTATTAGTCAGAACTGGGGCTCCCTTCCCAATTCCATTTTGGAATGAAACAAGTCCAGGCTGGGGTCCTCCCTGTCTTGGCAAGTCCTGCTCCAATCCATCCATTTCTGCAGCTGTCACCTTGGGCATCCTGTTCCAATGAGACATACAGCAGTGCTGAGAATAAAGCACTTATTTTGTATTGTCGTCTGTGCTGGCATTGTTGGAGACTGGGAAAAAATATATAGGGTATAACCCTTGCCCTCCCTGAAGTACAAGGAAAAATCTCAGCACCAAAAATGTAAAATTGCCAACCATTTGGACATAGATGTTACTTTTAGTGTAACCACAACTGGTATCAGATGGAATCTGGCTGTAAAAAAACAGAACCGTGAAACATTTAGAAAAGAGTAATGAAAACAGCAGAAAATTCAGTTCTCAGCAGAATCCTGTCAACAGAAGAAATTCTACTTCCACAAATTCCTTAGTTGAGAAAGGCATGCAGAGGGCTTCCCAGGCCATCTATAAAACATGAAACCAAGAACAGAGCAGATGAAGAAAGGTTTCTATTTTCTTCTGAGTTAGCCTTAACTTGTGGTTTATGTTTAAAAAAAAAAAAAAGGTCTAAATTCTTCTCGGGACCATTACAGGACTGTGCAGCTATGTGCTTTCACTAACATTGTTTATTTCAGAACATCTGTGCCATAATCTTTGGTCATGCCTGTGGAATATATGAGGTCATCTCTTTGGATGTTTATATAGCTGAGGAATAATCAAAACCAATGCACCAGGGATGGATACCCTTTCCTAGATTTTTAAGCACTTTTGCTATTTTCATAACACCTCTTAAGTGTGTTCAGCTCAGCACTGTGGGCACGGTATGCTCTCAGCAAAATGAGTGCTGAACTAATTAATGAGTATAATCTGTCTCAACTTTTGCCAGTCTCACCCCTCCTGCCTACACACACACACACACACACACACACACACACACACACACTGCAAAGCACGAGAGAAAGATAAGCAATATAGAATTTCAATGAACTGAGTTCTCTCTTAGTCCTGTCAGTACCTACTTCTGTAATCTTAGCCAAGCCTAGCCTTCCATCTGTTACCAGGATGAGCTCTCTTTGCTCCTCTTCTTTGAAAGATACTTCTTTGACTTCCTATTATATACAGACACAGTCCAAAGATCTTTCATATTGTCGTTTCTGCCTGCCTTTCCAGAATCACCTTTCACAATCCCATAAAAATGGTCCCTGCTGGTAGCAACCCTGCACTGCTTGCAGACCTTGCACCTGGACACATTCTCTTTCTCTTGCCTCCATGTTTTGGGGGCACCTGGCTGAATGTTGTCACCTTCTCTCTCCGTCCTCCTCCTCCCTCAGCATCTCAAATACACCCTTATTGTCGCTCTAGAGTTGCAGCTACAGTTGACCCAAAAGCAGCTCAGGGCCTAGAACAGAAACAAAATCACCAGTACTGGAGTTAATGGATTGTGGTTGTGTTCAAACTGGGAAAGATAATGCCCTCGAATGGCAGGGTCAGGGCATCCACTGACATTAGGAATGAGGTTTCTTCTTGGATTGACATCATTTTGCCACCTTCAAGATCTTTGCCTACTTTAAGGTTGTTTGTTTGTTTGTTTGTTTCGGTTCCAGTCATGTCACCAGGGTTCAACACAAGCAGAACCTGTCTCCCGGTGGCAGAGGGATGGCACATGGCTGGTGTCTTGCTATATGTAGGTGGTTCTGACACCTTGAGTTCTCACCCTAGAGGCCACTGTGCTTTTTCTCCCACGGAAGGGGCTTCTCCACCAGTGTCTTCTGGAAGCACACACCTAAAGGCAAAGTATTCTCTTTTTTAAAAAAAAAATATATATATATATATATATATTTTATTGCACTTTAGGTTCTGGGGTACTTGTACAGATCATGAAGGACTGTTGCATAGGTCCATACATGGCAATGTGGTTTGCTGCCTCCATCCCCCGTCACCTCTATCTGACATTTCTCCCCAAGTTATCCCTCCTGAACCTCCCTACCCCTCACTGTCCCTTCCCTATTCTCCCCCAACAGACCCCAGTGTGTGATGCTCCCCTTCCTGTGTCCATGTGTTCTCATTGTACAACACTTGCCTATGAGTGAGAATATGCAGTGTTTGATTTTCTGTTCTTGTGTCAGTTTGCTGAGAATGATGGTTTCCAGATTCATCCATGTCCCTACAAAGGACACGACCTCATCATTTTTTATGGCTGCATAGTATTCTGTGGTGTATATGTGCCACATTTTCCTTGTCCAGTCTATCACTGATGGGCATTTGGGTTGGTTCCAGGTCTTTGCTATTGTAAACAGTGACACAACTAACATATGTGTGCATGTGTCTTTATAATACAACAATTTATAATCCTTTGGATATATACCCAGTAATGGGAGTGCTGGGTCAAATGGAATTTCTATTTCTAGATCCTTGAGGAATTGCCACACTGTCTTCCACGATGGTTGAAGTAATTTACACTCCCATCAACAGTATAAAAGTGTTCCTATTTCTCCGCATCCTCTCCAGCATCTGTTGTCTCCAGACTTGTTAATGATCACTATTCTAACTGGCGTGAGATGGTATCTCAATGTAGTTTTGATTTGCATTTCTCTAATGACCAGTGATGATGAGCATTTTTTCATATGTTTGTTGGCATCATGTATGTCTTCTTTTGCAAAGTGTCTGTTCGTGTCCTTTGCCCACTTTTGAATGGGTTTGTTTGTTTGTTTTCTTGTAAATCTGTTTTACTTCTTTGTAGATTAGGGATATTAGCCGTTTGTCAAATGGGTAGATTGCAAAATTTTTTTCCCATTCTGTTGGTTGCCGGTTCCCTCTAATTATTGTTTCTTTTGCTGTGCAGAAGCTCTGGAGTTTAATTAGATCCTATTTGTCTATTTTGGCTTTTGTTGCCATTGCTTTTGGTGTTTTAGTCATGAAGTCCTTGCCTATGCCTATGTCCTGAATGGTTTTGCCTAGGTTTTCTTCTAGGGTTTTTATGGTGTTAGGTCTTATGCTTAAGTCTTTAATCCATCTGGAGTTAATTTTAGTGTAAAGTGTCAGGAAGGAGTCCAGTTTCTGCTTTCTGCACACTGCTAGCCACTTTTCCCAACACCATTTATTAAGCAGGGAATCCTTTACCATTGCTTGTTTTTCTCAGGTTTGTCAAAGATCAGATGGTTGTAGATGTGCGGCATTGCCTCCAAGGCCTCTGTTCTGTTCAAGGCAAAGTATTCTTAAAGTACCCCTTTGTGCAACTATTCCCCTTTCTACGCTGCCCTTTTAGAAAAGATTATGATGGAAAGAATCAATAGAAACCTCAAATAGAGAAAAAGCCTGTAGCCGAATTGAGAATCAGCTTTGAGGCATTGCTGTTTTCTAGAATGTAGGGTGATCACACTGAAGGATGCTGTCAAGAGCTGACTCATCACTTTTCTTTCCTGGAAAGTGACGCAGAGTAAAGGGACCAGAGGAGCACTTCACAAACATCTCTGAATTTGAGAGAGACAGGAGTTACTTGGCAGACTGGTTATGGGAAAAGATGCAGAGCCATCCCACTGCCAGCAGGGACCAACATTTGTCAATGACTTCCAAAAGAACAAGCAATGCTCGTGAAACAGAAAGTCTGGATTGTGAGCTGCCCCGGCTTCTCAGTAATGGAAGAACAGTTTCCTAAAGCAACTAAACTTCCTTCTACCCACCCCACAGAGTGGCAATAATCTGGCCACAGCCACATCATGTATTTGGAATAGAGAATGAGAAAACCAGACAAGGAAGGTGACCTCATGCCCTGCCTGTTGAACAAACCCAGGGGAGGAAACTTGAAGAGATGACACTTCCTAACTATACTGCTCTTGACCCCAACCTCCTCACACCTTTAGCGACGCATGGCTGAACAGCCAATGCTGTTCATGCCACCAGGCTTTGACCTTGAGATGAAAAAAGAGAATTCTAACAGCAACCAGATAAACCCACACAGACTGTTTTGAAGGAACAGCAGCTAGGACAGAATCATGTGAGAGTTAGAAAACCGTGGCCTTACGGGCAGATGCAACCCTGCATCCATCATCAGAGCTTACCACAAAGATCAGGGGTTAACTTTCAGTCTCACTCTGTGGCCTGGCTGGCTGCCTTTGTGCAGGGTGGCCCTGCTGGGAAGCACCAGTCCTGTCCTCTTTCTAAAATATGGAAACAGGAAAAAGAAATACAGGATAAGGCCTATAGAAAATTCACTAGCACAAAAGAAGGAGACCAATGTTGCTCATGACAGATAAAAGAAGAATATACCTTCACAGGAGATCTACTGCAGGTGACTTTTTGCGTGTCTGTTATACGAACAATTATTCATTGCAAAAAATAACAAAAATAATTAGAAAAAGATAATCAGAAAAAAGAAAAAAAATCCATGTTCTCATCTACGCGATAAACCACTTCAATATTTTCCCATCATCTCTCGGATATTTATTAGTTGAAATTCTACTGTAAAAAGGAGCTTTCTATTTATATACTTATTTATGTCATCATGGAGTCTGATTATTTTATCCTCATGGGTTATAGAATAACTGTGGGTTTTTTTTTTTGTTTTTTGGTTTTTTTGGTACTCAAACCTTGGCAGGTTTGGCTGTTGGGAGCCTCTTCCATCAGGCCCTGGCCTCACTGCTTGCTTTCTTCCTTCCTTCCTTCCTTTCTTTTATTTATTTATTTATTTTTGAGACAGAGTCTTGCCCTGTCACCCAGGCTGGAGTGCAGTGGCATGATCTCGGTTCACTACAACCTTTGCTTCCCGGGTTCAAACGATTCTCTTGCCTCAGCCTCACGAGTAGCTGGGTCTACAGGTGTGCACCACCAGCCTGGCTAATTTTTGTACTTTCAGTAGAGATGGGGGTTCACCACGTTAGCCAGGACAGTCTCGAACTCCTGACCTCATGATCCGCCTGCCTCGGCCTCCAAAAGTGCTGGGATTACAGGCGTGAGCCACAACGCCCGGCCTGGCCTCGTCACTTTTTGAGCATGTCCTGACACTGGCACAGCAGGTGCTTCAGCCTCATCTTGTCCTTCCCAGGCCAGCCCCAGAATTAACCATCTCTCCAAAGGGCCCTCTGTGTATTCCTTTCCAGTTGTTTTGTTTGTTTTTGTTTGTTTGTTTGTTTGTTTCTAGGAGTACTTCTAGACTCCTCCTGGCTTGAATTTAAAGAAGGTTCAGGCATTTCTTAGCTAGTCAGGTGAGTGAGGCGCACAGGTTCCCCGGAGAAACCTCTAGATGAATAAGGCATCCTGAGGGAAGAAGCACAGTGGATGCACCTGAGCCAGTGAAAAGCCCTCTCTGCATGCGGAGAGGCAACGAGGAGTGAACACGAGTCTGTCATGAATCTGTCACTCTCCTGGTCCAGGGTCCTCTGGGCTCTGGAGAGCAAGAGATTACCAACAAAGCATAAAGAGCCTTTCACTGAAAACAGTTATAGAGCATAATGGTTTGGGCGGCACAGATGGAGAGCTCATACTGGCAGTCTGTAATAGCCTTGGAGAAAGACGAAGTCCCACTTCATCACAAACTTCAGTGGAGATTGGGGGCTGTGGGCCTTCGCTGATTTGTGACTGTGGGTGGTGGCTGCATGTTGGAAAGAACCGCAGGGTTCCCTGAAAGCGCCCCACCTTCCGTGGGAGTTGGGGCTGAACCATAAAAGTGGAGGCAGGCGCTGCGTCAGAGTCCCACAGAAGCCAGCTGGCTGGGGTACGCCTGTGACTACATCCTGGGCACTTCCCAGAATCCTGGGAAGATATTTGCAGACGGCGAAGGCCTTGTCTGAAAAAGAGGGGGCAAGAGCCAATTAAATATTAGTTATTTTAATAAATGGAACTATATTAACACCAGCAGAATTGTAAGGCTTAGGTAAACTTAGAAGACAGATTGAGGTATCCATTTTTTAAACCTATCTCTCCCAGATGCCCATCCTGCCAGTCCCACCTTGCAGAGAAAAATTATGAATGTTTCCTTCTAGACTACTGATTCTCAACTAGGAGTGATTTTTGTCTTCTTGGGGGACATTTGGCAATGTCTGGAGATATTTTTGCTTGTCATGATGAAGGGAATGCTTCTCTCAGCTAACAGATAGAAGACAAGGATGTTTGCTGAAATGCACAGGACAACCCCACAAACGAAAGAATTATCTGGCCCAAAGAGTCAATAGTGTCCAGGTTGAAAAACCAGGTACAAGATGCATGAATCTCTTTGATTTGGAAAATATGTTTATATATTAAAAACATTGCTGGGCGCGGTGGCTCACACCGGTAATCCCAGCACTTTGGGAGGCTGAGGCAGGTGGATAACAAGGTCAGGAGATCAAGACCATCCTGGCTAACATGGTGAAACCTCGTCTCTACTAAACATACAAAAAATAAAAAATAAAACGTTAATATACTTTGTCTAGTATAGATGTCAAAAATTGTTTCCAGTTTGTTTGCTTTTTGCACTTAATTATATTTTTAGACCTATGGAAATATAATTTTTATATGTTCAAATCTATCAATGTTCAGTTATGTCACAAAACATTTTTCTATTTTTGAGATTACAGTTTTTGCTATAGTCTAAAATTGCATAAATATTCACCTATTCTTTTGATGCTTTAATAGCTTTATCTTTTACTTTCAGCCACTCTGGAATTTATTTTATGGCAAGGTAGACGGTAGGAATCTCAATTTATTATTTTCTTCTTAAATAGCCAATTGTTCCAACAACATATACTGGAAAGCTCTATCCTTTATCCACTTTGCACTTTCTGAAAGAGCAAAATTATCATATTCTGAATCCAAATATCTAGTTAGAACTCTTTCTGGGATTCCTATTTTGTTCTATTGGTCTATATAGTCTGGTGACAGGTTCATTGTACCTTTATTGATACAGATAATAACGGTATGAAGGTCAAAGAACAATTACTTTGAAATTTTGATTAGCAAGGTACTTTCTATGTTAATTTTGGGAGACTTGGTGTTTTCACCATAGTGATTCTTTTTATCTGGGAATATTGTCTGTTTCTTTACTCTTTTATGCCTCTTAGTATAATCATTTTTTAAAAATACATTCTGTATATTTCCTTTAAATTTATTGCTAAATATTTTATATTTTGGTATATTTATATTTTCCTCTCATATCTTGATGGCTATTTTATAGAAAAGCTATTGCTTTCTTAAAACTTCATTTTGTAACTGGCTTCCTTAATTGTCACTGTTGTTAACAAGTTTTCAGCCAGAAAAATGACACCCCAAATATCCCGTAACAGTAATATTGATACATGGATTCAATTTAATTCCAATCAAAATTCCTTAATACATTTAAAACCACTATTTTAAAGCCTTTTGTCAGCTGATTCCAACATCTGAATGATCTTAAGGTCAACTTAAAGTGACTGCTTCATTTTTTGATTATGAGTCTACATTTTCAGTTTTCTCTCCATATTTATATTAATATTGGACATTGTGGATGATACATAGATTTTGATTTCTACATCTTCCTCCATAAAGTGTTGGTTATTCTTCTGGAAGATAAACTGCTGTTAAATCACCATAACTTGAGGAGTCTTGCTCAACAGGTGTATAGAAGGCCCAATTCGTTTGGGAAGCCTCTCAACTCTGACAGGCCACAAACTCCAATCTGGATCTCTTGTGGTAAGCGGTGGGTAAAGTTTCTGCACAGTTCTTTCAGCTTCCCGGCTTTGTTGCTGAGCTTCCTGAAGTCTCCCCTGTGCATGTGCAGTTCGCGATTGACGAAGGCTCAAAGGGTATCTATGAGCTCATTTGAGACCTTTCTCTGAGGCTCTCTTTGTTCGACGACTCCCCTCCTTAAATCTCAGCCACTCTGGCAACACCAACTTCATCTCTTGACACCGCATGCTAATAATGCCGTTTGTGAAGTCCCACGAACTGGAAAAGTCATCTAAAAATGGTCTCATCCAGGGAATGTGGTTCACTTATTTCAAGAGTTCAATCCTCTTCAGTTTCTTTCCACATTTTGTCAGTCTCCAATATCTTCAAATAATTGGGTTTTTTTAAATATTATATTCGGAATTTGTCATTGTTATCTGTGGTGGGGGGGGGAGAGTTAGTCTAAAAAAGCTTTCTCACCATTGTAAGAAGCAAAACTTGCCTCAAACTTTTTTGAGTAATTCTTATTGAAGAGAAACAAAAATACTCTCTCTCAATGAAGTACAATGAATACTCTTCCTTTATCACTATCAAAACACAGATTACATGATAAACAACATAAGCATTATCAAGTTAGCTTGTAATACATGTGCTACTGATAACTTTACCCCTAGTTGAGACATTTTTGAACCCAGAGAACTCATTCAAATAATCTTGACTTCTCCGTGTGAGATCCCAAGATTCTGTGACAATAGCATTAAGAAAAAGCTTCCAATTAAATCTAGAATCTCTCAGTATCTTAGCACTATTGTTATTTCCAGAATAATGCAAAATAATAGTGATGATAATGCATAGCCAGTGTTTAATAGATTTCACAATGTAGAATCCTCTTTAAAATCATGTAATAAAACATAATTTGTCACGTATTATTTTAGTTTAGTGTTTGAGTCCAAATAATTGTATCTATAGTTTGTGTGTTTACCTTCATAAATTAAATGGCTCTGTTTTTCTCATCTTTGAGTTATCTTTGTCAGATTTCTCTGTGAGACTAGTGCTAGCTTCACCAAGTAATGACGCTTACTTTCCTACTCTCTGCAGGAGTTTAGATAGTAGAAAAATCATTCATTCTTTGAAGAGTTGAAACTGCACTTATGAGACTGTTTGGCTGTTTGCTTTTTTTTTTCCCTAAGAGTTAGTTCTATCATGGGTTTTTAAAATTTTCAGTCATTGGTCTATTCAGGTTTTTTCTTCCTCATAAATAAATTTTAACTCATAACTCCCTTGAAAATCATATGCTTCACCAAAATAATCCAATCTATTAGCATTGATTTCCATATGATAGTCTCTTATGATTTTGTAATCCCATTTGCATCTTGGGTTATAGCCACCTTCCTAATGTGTATTTGTGTTTAATTAAGGCTTTAGTGTAAGAACTCAGAACTTAGAATGGTCGTTCTTCTGATTATTCTATTTATTTTGGGGGTTTGATTCTTTTGTTTGGTTTTGTTTTTCAGAGATCCAGCTCTTGTATGTGTATACCCTAAATTAGTTGGTTTTTCAGTTTATTAAAGTCTATGTTGTTATTAATTCCTTGCTTCTTTTTTCATATATTGATTTAATTATGCATTCTCTGACTACTTGTATGGAGTACTAATTTCAATTATTTTAATTCCTTTTTATTTTACAATAAATACAGTTAGTGCTCTAAATTATCCAATGAATTTAGCTTCGGTATGCTTTGTCTTAATTGTTCTGTTATTTCCAGGATGGCTTATTTGTACATTGTAAGTTCCATTAAATCACTATTGAAATGTTGCAAGTGAAAATCATTAACATCAATAGATGCCAAAGATATTTTAAGTAAAAATATTAGATTACGGTCTAACATCTACAAAATTATCCTATTTTCATTCACTTATCATTAATTCAACAAGTATTTACAATTTACCACTATGTGATAAACCTGTTAAAAATGTCTTTTTTGTGGGTAGATATACGTACATATATATCTGAAAGGTATAGAGAGATTGATGTATAAGAAAAATTATACTAAACATATTTACATAAAGCTAAATAGAGACAGAAAATATGTGGGGAAAAAAATCATTAACCCAGACATGGTTATGTGCACATGGTAGAATTATTATTATTATTTTCAATATTGTTTTCATTTGGTTATTTCTATTTGCTAATTTTCCACAGTTGACAAATATTGTATTTTTAAACATTGTTGTTGATTTTTTTTAAATGTGGTTTCTCTTTAACGCAGTATTTATGTTTCAAGGAATTTTGTCTGAGAAAATAATTCAGCATGTAGCAAAAATTTAGGAATAACACCACTTAATGCAAAGTTACAGTAAATTTAAAAATGCACAATTTCTGTCCAACAATAGACAGTGGATAAAATGAATACTGGGATGTCTATACATTGTACTATGTACCCATTATGTTACAAAACATACTTATGTGCATTGATAAATTTTCATAACTACATACTCTTAAATGAAGAAAGCTGTTGACAAAATATTACATAGAGAACGGTTATACTTGAAAATCAAACATACAATTAGGTACTCATAAAAAAATCTGGAATTTATACAACACAATTTTAGCTGTTTATTTCTGAATTATAATATCATTGATTGCTTCTACTCCCTTATTGATGCTTATTTTTGTTTTGTTACAATAGGCTTGCATTCCTTGTATTTTTTTTTAAAGAGTTGCAAAGGCTAAAGAAGCATTTGCAAAAATTAGGAGTCTGCCAGTAACTGGCTTTTGAAAGAATGTTTCTCATTTAACTTTTAAGATTTTTTAAAAAAATTTTTCTGGAAACTATAATAAAATTAAGATAAAATAGCAATAAATGAAATGGAGGGACTCCTTGGAATTTTTATTGCAAATTTCTATAATGAACAATGTGTGAGAGAGAGAGACCTTTCTTACTAATGAATTAGGAAAGTCTTAACATACAAGGCAAGCTAAAGAAATATTGTCAGTGAATACAAAAGAAATACATACTTTCTTTATTCAGGACCAAATATCTAGAGTCTTGCTGAATGTAATCCACAGATACAAAGTTAATCAGTTTCTTGTTAACCATCACATCTTCATAAAGAGCTGAACTGTAGAACCACTGATAGAGAAACACAGTACTTAGTGAATCTACATGCACACCTATCTTGATGAAAACTGTGGGGAGAGCATAGTGCTCTGGGCTTTCAAATTATTAATTATTTTAGAAAGATATTTGGCCAAATGCATCAAATAATTATATCGTTTGAAATAACATCTATCCAAACAAGCTGATGTGTAATCAAAAATATTTGAGCCAAAAAGTTCACTGAACTGTTTACAAAGGGGAAAAATTAGAAGCAACCTACAGATCTCATCAATGGGATAAAAATTGCTTAAGTTGCTATATGTCTGCTCAAGTGATTGCTAATTTTTAAATGAGTTGTCATGCAGAATTTATAATAAGAGGTAAATGCCAAATACATAAAGTTAAAGGGAAAAATTGGGTGCAAACTGTTATGTGTAATATGACTACAAACCAAAATATGAAAAAATAAGTCCATATATAAATAAATTTGAAAGGCAGCATTAATATATTAACTGGTTTCTGTAAGTTGCATAAATATGAAGGATTTTTCATTTTTTCTGCTTAATTTTGTCTTTTTCTAAAGTTTCCATAATCAACAAGTACAATTTTATAAAAGGAAAGGTAAGATAAACAGTAAAATTTATGTTTTCATAGATATTTCTGGGATGTTTAAAGGTTTTATCATGAGTTTCAAAGAGCCATTGTCTTTGCCTAAAACTGAGATATTGCAGAAAATCCAATCTATCATTTTAATCTTATTTTCTGTTTTCTTATTAGCCAAAAATGTTCTCCTACTAACTTTCAGTTTTGGGGGTTAAGGTGAGACTTAAAGAAATAAGTAGTATCTTACATAATGATACAAAGTTCATGTGTCTCTTCCACCTTGATCAGTGTGAGGATGTGACCAAGGCCTTCAGAAGCAAGGTCTCCATTCGCTGCTAGTCACAGTCCCAGGTTAATTTCAGTGAAGGAGTTGCTGAAAGGTCCCTTGTGTTCTGATCTTACTTTTGGGTGGCTGTTTTCCCTAAATATGTCTCCTATGTTATGAGGCAGAATAACACCGTGACGATGAGCTCAGCCCTGGGGTAGGAAGTGGGGATTCCAGCCCCAATCTGTAACTTCCCAGCTCTGTGATTTAGATAGTTCTTTTGATAATCCTTTCATAGGATAGTTGATATCTTAATTGCTAAAACAGATAATAATAACAATATTAGTACTCATTCACAGGGTCATTGTGGGGATTAAGTGAGGCAATACATATCATATAAATGTTCAATTAGTGTTAACTATTAATGTGTCCCATTTGGATAACTCAGTAAGAGCCCTTATAATACCCAATTTTAGTTTGCATTTAAAAGTCACTGATACCTCTGAATAAAGGCTCCTTCCTTGGCCTCATGACCTTTATATTTTCATCTTGTTACTTGCTAGTTCTTATTGGTTCTGCTTATTTTGGAAACTACCAAAGTTTGGAGGAAAAAAAAAAAAAAACAAAACCGGGTTGAGGCCTTGAAATGATGAGTTTGGATATTTTATATTTTAAAAAATTAGTATTTATTTGCTCATGAAGTGATTACGCTTTTTAAGTGTATTTCCTCTCTTGTAAAATGATAGAGGTAGTAGCTATGAGTACTTGAGTCTCTTCTATAACAGTAGTACTCAAGCATTAGTGTTCACAGGAATCACCAGGACATCTGTGTTAAAAAAACAGCTTCTGATTCAGTAGGGACAGGGCGAGGCCTGAGGTGCTGCATTTCTAACAAGCTGAGAGGTAATGCCACGATGCTGGTCAACGGACCACGTTCTGAGTAGCAGGGATCTACATGCCTTCAGTTCATGTATGTAACTGGTCAACCATAATGGTCCTCCCCATGGTATAAATATTACCTTAAGCAAGATACTTAACCGCTCTCAGCTTCATTTTCCTAAAATGAAAAGTTGATAACACTTAGCTTCTAAGAACGTGAAAGGATTCCATGCATCAATAGATGATACATTTGAAATTTCTGGTAACAGTATGAAGCATACTGTGGGTGTTAGTAAATGTTACTTCCCTTTCCTTCTCTATTAGAAACTGAGGTAGAGTCTGTCTTAGCCAATGACCTGCTAAGCATCACCTTCATATTATTTGATAGTGGAGATCATTAGATACTTGAAATTAATGAAAGATCTATAAAGGAGATATTTGAATGATGGAGGACAAGATGGTAACAGCTTACATTTGTTGAATAATGACTTTGAACCAGGTTTGTCTGGCTCGCTCTCTCCCTCTCTCCCTCTTTTCTTTTCTTTTTTTTTTTTTTTTTAGTCTTTTTCAAGTTTTTAAGATCACGTCATTTGGCAGAGAAGCCATCTTCATGATCTTCATGTTGGGGCTCTACTTCAAAGTTATATCTCAGCCCTCAAAAGACATGAAAAAGACCCTTAAGATTTCATCTTGAAGGGGCTTTTAAAATCCATCGACAGTAAGAAAAAAATGTAGATGTTGATGGTATATAAATGCCCTTTTAGATCTGATCAATTGTTTGTAACTATGACAAGCCACCCTAACAGTCAAAACCAAAATGTGGAGGAAAACAAAATTCCTCAAATAAGAAAAGCTGACGCAGCCTCCCAAGCTTGTGGTGTTTGGGGAAAATAAATGATTAACTTCCTTTTGTGGGCATAATATTACCTACTTCATAATGATGGTGTAAGGATTAAATGAGATAATACTAGCTATTTTTATTACTATAAAAATAAAGATAGTCTTTTTACATAAACTGGCTATGGTAGGACTTGTTTCTCTTGTTAAGGTATGTTTGTTGCAGTCTGCTTTTAAAAGCACTGTGCACAAGTAGCGATGCAATGGAATTAAAGAGAGATTTGCCCATGGGCTTTTCCCTTTATGTTACATAACGAAAACCTGAATTTCATATTTCCAGCCACGTAGTGTGACTTTAGAATAAAGAGTTCACCAGGTAGGAGGTGGCCCCTTGTGCTGAGAGGCAGCATTCTCATGGAAAATTAAAAACAACTGTTTATTTTTAGCCATGAAAATGCAATCATTCTTGTGCTCAAATATGCTTTACATTACCTAGAAGAAAGTTTATTGGCGCTGAGTCTGTTGTGTAACTGAGGAAACCGTTGTGTGCTGACAAAACACACTAATGTGAAAACCAGTCCATTGAGCAACAGAGTGATGGAAGAAACAGGTAGCAGGGCAGAGGAAAACTCTTCCGGAGGTTGTACAAGAAGCTAAAGGGGGAGAAAAACTGCCTAGTGCCGAAAGGTTGGAATAAAGACATTGTTCAGTCACTTGAAAAGGAATTCAAAGTCAGAGAAATGATGACATTAACAGTGAGTGAAATGTTTTGCCTGTTTGGATGCAAATTTTTCTTTCCTATTTGAAATGGCCAAGTGTCTTTGAGATCTACAGTGCCTCTCTTGGGGGAAAGTCCTAAATTCCTAAACTTAGAGAGTGGAGGAAATGCCCACAGTGATTCTTGGAAGGAGGGTAGAAATATGCATTTTGAAAGTAGGTTAACTATAACTAAATCTTGATATAAGGTATCAAAGGGAAACAGGTTGGAATTGACTAATCATAGATCTCTTGATATCCAGAATTATTAATTTGGTCTCCTGGATCTCTGGGCTCATGTTTGCAGCTCTCAAGGATTGTATTTTACTCTTAATACAAAAGCATTACCAGCAAACATTATAATAATTTAATTAAGATAATACTAAGACAACTCTGGAGAGTTTGGGGGCAGGAAATCCTTGGCATATAAGCCACAAATATTTTCTTCTTCCTGGTGTAAGGATAGACTGTAATGACCTAGCTTATTTCCCTTGTGAACACCACTCTGCAAAACTAGCATCTCAGGACAGGCAGTGCTCTTATGCAAACAGCTACCTCCAAGATGAGATGCTACCGGAGGTCTCTCTGACCTTCTCCTTGTTTCTGTGAGAAGTCTCCACCTTGTTTCTCTCCTTCCAGGAGCCAGGTTGTTTTCTCATTTATCCGCAATATGTTTTATTAACCATATGCTCTGCTGCCTCCAGGCAATGTGCAGGCAATGCAGAGAAGAGGAAATCCAAAATCTCATTAGTGGGCAGGGAAATGCAAGAAAATAAACCCAACGAAATTCGAAAGAACAAAATACGAGCAAAAACTGAAATTAATAAAAAACATTCTCCCTCCCCAGAAATGATTTGATCAGCAAAACCAAAAGCTTGTTCTTTGAAATGAATCATAAAACAGATAAACTCTAGGCAAATAGGACCAAGAAGGACAAGAAACAACATAAAAAACCAAAGAATCCTGACACACGGATAAGTGTGATGTTTGAAAATTTCAAGAAAATATTAATGTTATGAAAAACTTTGTAATAATAAATTTGAAAACATAGTTGAAATAGACATTATTCCCCTGGGAAATATACAAGTAAAATTGGCCCAAGTTCCCACATATGTAGGGCCCATACACCACTATACGTATAATTCCTATTCTTCTCCTCTAGATCTTATCCTGTCTTCTGCAAAACTGGGCCAAACACCTTCCTGGGTGGGTTACTACCGTTGTATCTACTTTTTTTTTTTTTGTGCTATCATTTGTACAAACAGGGCATCAATAAGGTGACCGGGGAAAGAGGGTGCATGAGTGATTCAGTGGCATTTGGCCTTTCCACGCCATTCCATCAAACTCCTCAGCCACTCTTCAAGTTCCAGTGATGGGAGCATTTCACAATTTATCCCCCCATTGTCTGTTTCTCCACAAGGTGTCGGTGATTCATCCATCGTCTCCTGAATTGGCAGAGTTCACAGATTCCCATTTCTTCTATATCTATTCACTAACACCAATATATTTTTCACCTCTAAAATAAGGTCCTCTGCTGCAGATCAATACTTCCAACTCACCCTATACACATATAGAAAAATGGCCAGAAGGAGATACAGCAAAATGCTAAAAGAAGGTATCATAGGAATAGAGGTGTTTATTTTTCTGTAGTTTTCTGTGCTTTCCAGATTTCTATCTTGAGTCCCTTTTGTAGAGGAGGCCACTCTTCTGTCTGGTGTGCATCCGAACATACTGTTACTTTACTTTGAATTGAAATCAATCTCTCAGATAGGTAGATAGATAGATAGATGATAGATAGACATGTATGTAAAACATGTACAAATGTAGAGAGATATACAACTATACAAAGATCTATATTTTGTATGTGGGTTGATTTTATACCTAAATTTTTTTATCTCTACTTCTTTTTCTTAGATTTGTTATTTTTTGCAGTGAACAATATGTTTTGTAGACCTTTCCACATTGGTACACGCAGGCTTGTCTGCATCTTTTCTAAGTACTGCATAGTCCAGAGGTACCACGGTGCGCTTATCCCAGCTTTGACATTCATTTCCGGTTTTGCTTCTAACTAACACAACTGCAGTTAACATGACTGTACTTTCCTATGGGACACACGCAAGTGCATCCTTAAGGTAGAAACTGAGAAATGAAATTGCTGAGTCAGAGGAAATGTCTTTTTCATTTTACTAGACACTGCCAAAATTGTACTGTGGAAGAGCTACAAAAATTTATACTTACAAAAACAGTGTATATTTATCACAGCAAAATTCACAATTGCAAAGACTTGGAATCAACCTACGTGCCCATCAACTGATGAGTGGATAAAAAAATACAGTATATAAGTATACCATGGAATACTACTCAGCTGTAAAAAAGAGTATTTTTTACAACATCATCAATATTTGATATGATAAAAGTTTGTCACTCCGATGAGTGAAAATTACATTTCTTTCTTTTAACTTACATTCCTTACATTCCTTTGTTATTGGTGAAGTTGAATATCTTTTTACCTAGTTATCAGTCATTTGCATTTCATCTTGTATGAATAAGACTACTTGTTCATGACTGTTTTCACGAGAATAATTTGTGTCTTTTTGTTTTTGAGACACAGTCTCACTCTGTCATCCAGGCTGGAGTGCAGTGATGTGATCTCGGCTCACTGCAACCTCTGTCTCCTGGGTTCAAGTGATTCTCCTGATTCAGTCGCTGGAGTAGCTGGGATTACAGGTGTGCGCCACCACACCCAGCTAATTTTTGTATTTTTGGTAGAGACGAGGTTTCACCATGTTGGTGAGCCTGTTCTCGAACTCATTACCTCAGGTGATCTGCCCACCTCGACCTCTCAAAGTGCTGGGATTACAGGCGTGAGCTACGGTGCCTGGCCAATTTGTTTCTTTTTGAAACAAGTATCATTATATGTTTCAAATATTATTTTTGCTTTGCTGAAGTTCACCCTTTCATAATTCATTCAGGGAGGACTTCTGGATGGTTAACTTTCTTAATTTGTGCATGTCTGAAGCGTTCTTTACTTGGACCTTATACATGTGGGATGTACTTCCAGCACACCTTTTTTGGGGGGTACAGGGTCTTCTCATTTCTCCTAGAGTTACCAATTGGATGGTGTATTTTCTTTCTTTCAGATACAAGCACCCTGTTGACGGACACCTGGCCCAAGATGGAGAAACACAGGAGACAGACAGCTTACCCTGCTCTTCCGTGGTGCGAGCTCCCTGATGATTGCCTGGGACTAGTTCCCATGCTGCTCCTCTGACATCCGCGCTCAGGCTGACAGCGCCTCCAGAGCCATTCCCAGCTTTCTCAACAGCGCTCCCTACTCAGCCTAAATCTCCTCCAATCCGATCCCATGTGCCTTCCCCCTTTCAGGAATCCTTTTACATTCCCTTATCCTCCAAGGAGCCCTTGTCTTATTTTCCCACATGTGGATGTATCGTTTGTTTGCATCTATTTGTGCTGTTATTATTGGGAATATTGGATGTTGAGCATGCGTTTATTCTGACAGCCATTTTGAATTGCAAGTCCTTGGTGATTTCAAAATGTCACTAAAGGAAAGTACAAGAAAACACATAAATCACAAATATTTCATCCCTTAAAAAGAAGGTTTATTTCTAAAAATCTAAAACAAAATAACTTTTCTAAAATGGAACTATATATATATATTTATTTATTTATGTATGTATTTATCCAGCTGCAGCGATGTGCTCAGTGCTGAGACCGAGGAGTAAATCTGATCTTCTCATCCTATGCAAGTGCAGAGCATAAGTAAGGACAGAAAGAAGCATGAACCAATTAAATATCCTTAAAATATATTACATCAGGGGTATCACCCAGAGAAACGTTCTGCCAAAAACTCTGGTCTAATTGGTAATTATAATCATCAGGTATCTTCCGTAATAATAACCAAAGATATACATTATAATGAGCAAATTCATATTCATCATTCCATTTTCTCTGCAAAACAACCTGGTAAGGTGAGAGCTATTTTTATCCCACTTTGCATATGGGAACTATTTTAAAACTCTGAGCACACAGTATTTATCCCTCCCTGTGTACAATAAGTCACCAGGAAAGCAAAATTGGTTGACTTGTTGCAGTGGTCAGTCACCCCCCGGGAGCTGGAGGTCCTGAGTAACTCTGGGGGAACAAACCAGGTTTGGACCTTCCTCCCAAATCTATTGATCAAAGCGAAGGCCTGCATTTTGCTGATTATACCATTGCAGTCCTAAATATTTCATATGCATTCATCATTGAATCCTCACAAGACTCAAGGAAGGAGGTACTAGTGTGACCCCTACTCCACCATTTTCCCGAGGCACAAAATAGTAAGCACCTAACCAAAGGTAACAAAGCTAGAAGTTGAAGGATTTGAACCTAAGTAGTCAGGGTTTATAGTTCACGCTCAAAACCATGGGTAGGCAAACTATGGTTGTTTTTGTACAGCTACAAGCTAAGAGTGGTTTTTATATTTTTACAGACTTGTAAAAACAACAGAACCAAAGGATAATGTGTGATAGAGACTGCATATGGCCCACAAAGTCTAAAATATTTACTACTTTGCCCTTTACAGAACAAAAGTGCTAATCCCTGCTCTAAAGCATTAACCTACACAGACTTTCAAATGAGTGCTGGGCTAAGTTCTGATAATCTTCTATCTGAAGCGCATCCTCATCCTCATGTTTGATTCTGATAGGAGCGACGGGAAGGGATGGCCATTTTGCATTAAAATCCTAGTAAGAAATGTGTGCATAGGTCATTCGTTTGACTCTACACATTATCTATGTCTTTCAGTTTTAGGTTCAAAGACCTGTTTTTATTTGGTTGTCACTCTTATGAATGCCTGGACCTGTCTGATTTTCAGGTAGCATCTCCACTCCTAGAATTATCATGAAGATTTCATTCTAAATAAAGTGCAGGGTAGAGGTGGATTAATAATCATTACTCCTTGTCACATAAATGCTGTGACTCCAGCGTCTGTTGCACAAGAAATGTGGTGAAAAAAAGAATTATATGATGGGCGTTGAACGCTGTGCTCCTTGAGAAGGCCCCTCACTCTCTGAGCTGCTGTCTTCCTCTGAGTCATGAGTGGCTGAGGGCAAGAGCCAGGAGAAGGAAGGGAACTCCTATGCCTATTACCCTCTGATTCCCTAAGCCTTTCTCCTCATTATTCCTTCAAATCAGGTCCATTTCCAAAGCTTTGCAACCTGGGGCCTATGGAAGCTTAAGATCACTTGTGAGCTCCCAGATACTACATGCAGAATTTGGCATCTATGGCCACGTGGGAGAAATGGATAATTTTTGACAGTCTTCAATAGATTCTTGTTTATACAATATTCTTAAATATATTTCTAAAAAAATTAAGAACCATAAGCTGTACTAGGGAAGTGGGCTCATGGCCTTATGTTAGTATACTTGAATAAAAAGACAGTTAATGAGGTCAGTTTCTAGGTTTAGGTATTTTGATTCTTTTCCCCTTAGTTGTTTTCAATGAGCCAAGGAGTAATGGGGTCTTCTACCATGTAACAGAATGTCTATGAGTCATCAGAGTGTCTTGAGGAGATAGGCATCCTACTAAGAATCCTGCAAAGAGAAAACAGAAGAGGAACTTGCACTTTTTGAGGACCTTCTGTGTGCCATAAGCCTAAATTCCTATGTGGGAAGGACTCTACCCACACATGACAGAGGAGGAAACTGAAGCATGATACGTTTAAATAAATTCTTCAGTATTAGAATGCTGATCTTTCTGCCTCCAAATCCGCAATTTTAAAAAAATAGGCTGGGTGCAGTGGCTCACGCCTGTAATCCCAGCACTTGGGAGGTGGAGGCAGGTGAATCACTTGAGGTCAGGAGTTCAAAACAAGCCTGGGCAACACAGTGAAACCCCCATGACTACAAAACAAATACAAAAACACTAGCTGGGTATGGCAGTGCAGGCCTGTAGTTCCAACTACTCAGGAGGCCAAAGTGAGAGAATTTCTTGAACCCAGGAGGAAGAGGTTGCAGTGAGCCAAGATTGCACCACTGCACTCTAGCCTGGGCAACAAGAGTGAGAGACCCTGTCTCAAAAATAAATAAATGAAATAAAAAATAAACTATAATTTTCTCAGATTATACATTTATTGTAAAATAAACAGAAATCATTCTATCATCATAGCAAGTTTCCTTCCTTTCTCCAGATATATTTCCATAGCATGTATCCTTCCAGTATACATATAATATACACACACACACACAATATGTATACATATATATATTTCCAAAGTTGTGATTATACATATGTGCAATTTTCTATTCTCCTTTATTTCACTTAACATGATAATATGAATATTTGACACATATTGTGAATATCTTGTAGTGATTATATTCTGAAGCAAAAATCTAGCATCATTTACTAACCCATTTAATTACCATTGCAGATGAAAGTTGTTTGCATAATTTTTAATAAGGATTATTATGTTAACAAGCCTAATTATTTTTAAGCATAAGGTAGTAGGATACTTTTTACATGCTAGAGTCCTAGAAATAGACATAGGGAATGGACCTTTGTACGAATTTTTTTTATATTGTTAAAATAGTCCAGAAAAGTTAAGTTCATCTACCTTCTCATTCATAGAAGTTGGCCTGTTTCACCCGTTTCATGCACATTTGTTAGTATTGCAGACCAACAACTTTGTAAATTTTGTGACTTTGATTAAAAAAAAAAAGAAATGGCATTTTGCTTGAGAAAGCAGCATGGTGGAATGTAAAGCATGTATGCTTTGGAGCCACAGACCTAGATGGTGAAATCTAGCTCTGGTAGTTTTAAAATTTGAGCCAACACATGTAAGTGGGTATTCAATAAGAATAGAAAATGTGCTTTACCCATGTGGAGTCCGCCAAGATGGCCAAATAGGAACAGCTCTGGAGCGCAGTTCCCAGCAAGAGTGCTGCAAAAGGCGAGCGATCTCCACATTTCCAACTGAGGTACCAGGTTTATCTCAATGGGACTGGTTAGACAGTGGATGTAGCCCAAGGAGGGCAAACGGAGGCAGGGTGGGGTGCTGCCTCATCTGGGAAGTGGAAGTGGCTGGAGGCCCCCCTCCTACCCAACGGAGGCCATCGGGGACTTTTCCAGGCACTCCGGCACTCCGGTTCAAACCCTGCGCTTCTCCCATGGTCTTCACAGCCACAGACCAGATTTCTGCCAGGCCGACAAGCCCTGTGGGTTTCTAGCATGGATGTGAGCGGCCATTTCAGCCAGTGCCACAGGTTTTCAGCACAAATCTGGGTGGCCGTTTTGGCTGGTGCCTGAAACGCCTGCGAGACACAGCCTCCCACTCCCTGAAATAAGAGGAGCTGAAGGTAGGGAGCCAAGTGATCTGGCTCAGTGGGTCCCACCCCCACAAAGACCAGCAAACTGAAACCCTCTGGCTTGAGAGTTTTGCAGCCAGCATAGCAGTTTGAGCTCAACCCAGGATGGTCGAGCTAGGTGGAGAAGGGTATCCTCCATTGCCCAGGCAGTTCTAACCTTAGGAAGTTTACACAGCAGCTGGACTGAGCCCAAGGCAGCTCAGCAGAGTATCTACAGGCAGACTGTAACTAGGCTCCCTCCTCACTGGGCAGAGCATCTCTGAAAAAAGGCAGCAGCATGTCAGGGACTTACAAATAAAACCCCACCTTCCCATGACAGAGCACCTGTGAAAAGGGGTGGTTGTGAGTTCCACTGCAACAGACTTAAATGTCCCTGCCCAGCAGCCCTAAAGGGAGCAACGGAGTTCCCAGCACAGCACTTGAGCTCTGATAAGGGATAGACTGCCTCCTCAAGTGGCTCCCTGACAGCAGTATATCCAAAAAGACGCCGCATACAGGAGAGCTCTGGCTGACATCTGGCAGGTACCCTTCTGGGATGAAACTACCAGAGGAAAGAACAGGCAGCAACCCTTGCTGTTCTGCAGCCCCCACAGGTGATTCCTAGGCAAGCAGGGTCTGGAGTGGACCTCCAGCAGTACAGCAGCAGAGAGGCCTGTTAGAAAGAAAACTAAAAAACGGAAAGAAATAGCTTCAACATAAACAGAAAGGACATCCACTCAGAGACCCCATATGAAAGTCGCCAACTTCAAAGATCAAAGGTAGACAAACCCATGAAGATGGGAAAAAAATGTGCAAAAAGGATGAAATCACCAAAAACCAGAATGTTTCTCCTCCTCCAAAGGATCACAACTCCCCATGAGCAAGGGAACAAAACTGGATAGAGAATGAGTTTGACAAATTGACAGAAGCAGGCTTCAGAAGGTGGGTAATAGCAAACTTCTCTGAGCTGAAGGAACATGTTCTAACCCAATGCAAAGAAACCAAGAACCTTGAAAAAAGGTTTGATGAAATGCTAACTAGAATAAACAGCTTAGAGAAGAACATAAACAACTTGATGGAGTTGAAAAACACAGCATGAGAACTTTGCAAAACACACACAAGTTTCAGTAGCCAACCAAATTGATCAAGCAGAAGAAAGGATATCAGAGACTGAACATCAACTCAATGGAATAAAATGAGAAGGCAAGATTAGAGAAAAAAGAGTGAAAAGAAATGAACAAAGCCTACAAGAAATATGGGATTATGTGAAAAGACCTAATCTACATTTGATTGGTGTGCCTGAATGTAATGGGGATAATGAATCCAAGCTGGAAAACACTCTTCAGGATATTACCCAGGAGAACTTTCCCAACCAAGCAAGGCAGGCCAACATTTAAATCCAGGAAATACAGACAAGACCACAAAGATATTCCTCAAGAAAAGCAATCCCAAGGCACATAATAGATTCACCAGGGTTGAAATGAAGGGAAAAGTGCTAAGTGTAGCCAGAGAGCAAGGTCAGGCTACCACAAAGGGAAGCCCATCAGACTCACAGAAAGCCAGTCTTCAAGCTCTGAGATAACTTTCTCCACTTGTTCTATTCTGCTGTTAATATCTGTGATTGCATTATGATGTTCTTGCAGTGTGTTTTTTAGATCTATCAGGTCAGTTACATTTTTCTCTATACTGCTATTTTGTCTGTCAGCTCCTGCACTTTTTTATCATGATTTTTATCTTTTTTGCATTGGGTTACAATGCACTTTTTTAGCTCAGTGACGTGCACTCCTATCCATATTCTGAATTCTACTTCTGTCATTTAAGCCATCTCAGTCTCAGCCCAGTTCCAAACCACTGCTGGAGAGATGATGTGATCATTTGGAGGAAAGAGGACATCTTGGCTTTTTGAGTTTTCAGCATTCAATTCAACAAGATTTAACTTTCCTAAATGAACTTGCTTTATGAAACTGGGTGCTCCTGTATTGGGTGCATATGCACCCAGATTCATAAAGCAAGTTCTTAGAGACCCTCAAAGAGGTTCACACTTCCAAAATATAATAATGGGAGACTTTAACATCCAACTGACATTAGACAGATCATCAAGACAGAAACTTAGTAAAGATATTCAGGACCTGAACTCAGCACTGGATCAAATAGAACCTGGTAGATATCTCCAAAACTCCTCACCAAAAAACAACAGAATATATTTTATTCTGATTGCCACATGGCACTTAATCTAAAATTGATCACATAATCAGAAGTAAAACCCTACTCAGCATAATGTAAAAGAACTGAAATCATAACAAACAGTCTCTCAGACCACAGCACAATAAAATTAGAACTCAAGACTAAGAATTCACTTCTGAATGACTTTGTGGTAAATAATGAATTTAAGGCAGAAATCAAGAAGTTCTTTGAAACTAATGAGAACAAAGATATAGCATACTAGAATCTCTGGACACAGCTAAGGCAGTGTTAAGAGGGAAATTTATAGCACTGAATGCCCACATCAAAAAGTTAGAAGGATCTCAAGTTAACAACCTAACCTCACAATTAAAATACCTAGACAATCAAGAGCAAACCAATCCCAAACTAGCAGAAGACAAGAAATAACCAAAATTGGAGATGATTTAAAGGAGACAGAAACATGAAAAACCATTCAAAAGATCAATGAATCCAGGAGCTGGCCTTTTGAAAAAATTAGTGAAATAGACCACTAACTAAACTAATAAAGAAGAACAGAGAGAAGATTCAAATAACCACAATTAGAAATGATAAGGGCAATATGACCACTGACCCTACAGAAATACAAACAACCATCAGAAAATATTATGAACATGTCTTCACACATAAACTAGAAAACCTAAAGGAAATGGATAAATTCCTGGACACATACACCATCCCAAGACTGAACTAAGAATAAATTGAATCCCTGAACAGACCAATAACGAGTTCTGAAATTGAGGCAGTAATAAATAGCTTACCAACCAAAAAAAGCCCAAGACCAGACGGATTCACAGCTGAATTCTACCAGAGGTACAAAAAAGAGCTGGTACCATTCCTACTGAAACTATTTCAAAAAACTGAGGAGGAGGAACTCCTCCCTAACTCATTCTATGAAGCCAGCAACATCCTGACACCAAAACCAAGCAGAGAAAAAAAAGAAAAAGAAAGAAAGAAAATTTCAGGCCAATATCCTTGATGAACATCAAAGCAAAAATTCTCAACAAAATACTGGCAAATTGATCCATCAGCGCATCAAAAAGCTTATCCACCATAATCAAGTAAGCTTCATCCCCAGGATGCAAGGTTGGTTCAACATATGCAAATCAACAAATGTGAGTCATCACATAAACAGAACTAAAGACAAAAAAAAAACCTCACATAATTATCTCAATAGATGCAGAAAAGGTTTCCAATAAAATTCAATATCCCTTCATGTTAAAAACTCTCAATAAACTACTATTGAGGGAACATACCTCAAAATAAAAAGAGCCATATACGACAAAAACACTGCCAACATCATACTACATACATACATACATACATAGCAAAAGCTAAAAGAATTCCCCTTGAAAAGTGGCACAAGATAAGCGTACTCTTTCTTAGCACTCCTATTCAACATAGTATTGAAAGTTCTGGCCAGGGCAATTAGGCAAGAGAAAGAAATAAATGTCATTCATATAGGAAGAGAGGAAGTCAAACCATCCCTGTTTGCAGATGACATGATCTTGTACCTAGAAAACCCCATTGTCTCAGCCTAAATTCTTCTTAAGCTGATAAAGAAGTTCAGGAAAGTCTCAAGATACAAAATCAATGTGCAAAAATTACTAGTGTTCCTATACACCAGCAACAGTCAAGCCAAGAGCCAAATCAGAAGCAAACTCCCATTCACGATTGCCACAAAAGGCATAAAATACCTAGGAATACAGTTGACTAGGGACGTAAAAGTTCTCTACAAGCAGAGCTACAAACCACTGTTCAAAGATATCAGAGATGACACAAACAAATGGAAAAACATTCCATGCTCATGGATAGGAAAAATCAACGTCATGAAAATGGCCATACTTCCCAAAGCAATTTACAAATTCATTGCTATGCCTGTTAAACTACCATTGACACTTCACAGAACTAGAAAGAAAAACTATTTTAAAATCCACATGGAACCAAAAAAGAGCACATAATAGCCAAGACAATCCTAAGCAAAAAGAACAAAGCTGGAGGCAGCATGCTACCTGACTTCAAATCATACCACAGGGCTACAGTAACCAAAACAGCATGGTACTGGCACAAAAAGAGACACACAAACTAATGGAACAGAATAGAAAACCCATAAATAAATGTGAACCTACAACTACCCAATCTTCAACAAACCTGACAAAAACAAGCAATGGGAAAAGGATTCCCTATTCAATAAATGATGGTGGAATAACTGGCTAGCCATATGCAGAAGTCTGAAACCAGACCCCTTCCTTACACCATATACAAAAATTAACTCAAGATAGATTAAAGACTTAAATGTAAAACCCAAAACTATAAAATCCCTGGAAGGCAACCTAGGCAATACTATCTAGGACATAGGCACAGGCAAAGATTTCATGATGAAGATGCCAAAAGCAGTTGCAACAAAAGCAAAAATCGACAAATGGGATCTAATTAAACTAAAGAGCTTCTGCACAGGAAAAGAAACTATCAACGGGGTAAAGAGACAACCTACAGAATGAGAGAAAACTTGCAAACTATGTATCCAACAAAGTTCTAACATCCAGTATCTACAAGGAACTTGAACAAATCTACAAGAAAAAAACAAAAAACCCTACTAAAAAGTGGGCAAAATAATGAACAGACAGTTCTCAAAAGAAGACATACATGTGGCCAACAATCACAATGGAAAAAAAAAGCTCAACATCACTGATTAGAGTAATGCAAATCAAAGCCATAATGAGATACCATCTCACACCAGTCAGAATGGCCATGATTAAAAAGTCAAAAAATAACAGATGCTGGCAAGGTTGTGGAGGAAAAAGAATGCTTATACACTGTTGGTGGGAGTGTAAATTAGTTCAGTCATTGTGGAAGACAGTGTGACAATTTCTCAAAGATCTGAAGACAGAAATATCATTACCAGGTATATGCCCAAAGGAATATAAGTCATTCTATTATGAAAACACATGCATGGGTATGTTTGCTGCAGCACTATTCACAATAGCAAAGACATGGGATCAAACTAAATGTCTATCAATGATAGACTGGATAAAGAAAACATGATACATATGCACCAGGGAATACTATGTAGCCATTAAAAAAATAAGATCATGTCCTTTGAAGGGACATGGATGGAGCTGGAGGCCATTATCCTTAGCAAACTAACACAGGAACAGAAAACCAAATACCACATGTTCTCACTTACAAGTGGGAGCTAAATGCTGAGAACACATGGACACGCAAAGGGAAACAACACACACTGCAGCCTATCAGAAGTTGCTGGCTGGGAGGAGGGAAGAGATCAGGAAAAATCACTAATGGATTACTAAAGGTACTACATTTAGTACCTGGGTGATAAAATAATCTATATAACAAACCTCTATGACACAAGTTTATCTGTATAACAAAACCTGCACATGTAACCCTGAAGTTAAAATAAACTTTTATAAAAAGTAAAAAAGTGATGCACAGAGTTAGCTCTTGCAAGATAGGACGAGCTAATTGCAGCATGCACCAGTGACAAAAAAATAATGGAAATCTAATTTTGAGATAAACGGCACCACACTGGTGACAGAATCTCTCCCCCACCCTCTCTTTTCCACACTCCCAGCGCATGTAACTGCATCAAAGAATAGAGGGAAATATGGATTTGGAGCCAGAAAATTTAATAATGTGTCCCAAGTCAATCATTTATTATTTTTAAGATTTTGTGCCAATCCTTACACCATACAGACCTCAGTTTTTTCATCTCTAAAATAAGTCTAATACTGGTGATCCCAACCATCTTCCAGAATTGTCATGAGAATCAAATGCAATTATATGTGCATGCGCTCCACGTATTTAAGAATAAACTTCTTATACTTTTTCTATCCGTCAGGCAAACATTTCTCAAGGTTGTTCTCCATAGCATTGTCAGGTGAATATTCAACTGCATAAATTCTGAAAACTATAAATGATAAATCTTCATCCAGCAAAAGAATGTCATGCTAGTGACTCCTGCAATTAGCACACTTTATTTTTCCTGATTTCTCTAATAATAGGTAGTTCTTCTATAATTAACTTCCTATTGTTTTTGAATGAGTAGAAAACTATTTGCTGAAGGCAGAGTCTTGATAACATTCACACAATGTGCTTCTCTGACATATGCTGTTCTTAAAATCAGCTGCTATCTTTGTGTACATCCCATATACCAAACCCTTGCAGGAATATTCTAAAGACTCACCTACTCACTGCCTGCCGACTACCTTGTAGAATGTGTATTATTAATGTGAGCAATTGCTTTCTGACCTCCTTGCCATGATCCATTTTCATCCATTAAGGTATTACATTATTCACTTTAGCAAACCATGAATCATAAATGAAACATTGATTTAAAAAATTATAAACCGCTTTACATTTAAAAAAACATTTCTATAAAACGAAGCTTCAAAACTAAAAGAGAAATGCATACAACTTAAAAGGCACACTGCAGTTCAAAGATTTGTGCAGTGATCAAATAAATATGGTTATGTTTAGTTTATTTTTAAGAGAACTTTATTTTCAAGATTTTTAAATTGCGTGTTCCTTGGATTTATCCCCACTTTATTGCATACATTTGGATAAACTTAGATCTTTTACTAAAACAAATAAAAGTGTGTTTTAAAAACCACAAACCCTCTTTATTAGTGCTCAATGAGAAATTTAGGTCTCAGTTTCAGAAATGAAAATGAAGACCATTCAGTAGGGGTGATTCTAGGGTAATTTACTACTATCAAAAATTATGTAGGGTCTTTCAATAATATTCATTTTCTTTATGGCATAATAAAGGAAATTTGATCTTCTGTGACAAGTGATACTTCACAAGATTCATAGATCCAAAAGTAGTGCATTTTTACTAAACTTACCAAATTAAGTTACTCTTCTTCAATAGCATTCACCAATTAAACACATATTTGGTTAAATTTGGTCGGTATATTTTCACTTTTCTGATGGTAATCAGTCACTCTTGTAAACTAGTCACACAGGTGAAAAGTGAGATATTAGATACTGAAGTATAAACTTGTCTCTCTAAATGGAATAATGTGAGAAAAATAGTTAAATCCATCGTGATAGATCATCTCTTTTGGGCAAGACTTCACCTCTATCATCTGGGAAGGATTATGGTTTATGCAAAGGAGAGTTAGCTTTGTCTTTACAACCATAAAATCCAGTGCTGAAAAGCTGGATCTCTGAAATTCAGGGATGCTAATTGAAAGGATAGGGTGGTAAACTCTGCTATTTTCTGGCCTCACTTTTAAAGCACGGAGATCCTCAAATACCTGAAAGAAAAATGATTATCTCAAGGTGAAACATTCTTATGGGGAAAACAGATCTATCTATATCTACATCTAAGTCGTACGTATATTATATTCCACCATTCACAAAAGAAGTACATATGATACCACCTGAGCTCATTCACATGCTGAGACAGCCAATGAATGAATCATGAAGATAGATGTCCATGCCCTTATTACTGAAGTCTCAGCAAATGTGAAGTAAATGAATATATTGACTTATATGCTACAGACCAGTGAGGACCTCTGTGTTCTGGTGCATCATTGTCATTTGTTTTCTAAGCATGTCACTTCCCATATACGAGGTAAACTCAAGGTTTGAATACCAATATGGCATAGGCAAGGCCCTAGGTTAGTTGTCCAAGGACAAACAATCAGGAAAAAAATATTATATTAGCTACGTTTTAAGGTATTCTTTGACTTAAAATTTCTGACAGTTCTTACCTCTTCTTGGTCAAGTATATACCATCATAAAATGTTTCCGTGGCTAAGTGACAGTGAAGATGACACGGAGTTAATGATTGAGTAAAGGAAAAATAATAGAAAGAAAGAAGAAAAAGAGAGACAGCCACAAAAAAAAGGAAGGAGATAAACACAGGAAAAGAGAGGGGAAAAAATGAATACCACTATGCACCTATTAGAATGGCCAAAATCTAGAACACTGACAGCACCGAATGCAACAGAAATGCTCATTTATTGCTAGCGGGAATGTGAAATGGTACAGCCACTTTGGAGGACACCTTGTCAGTCTTATAAATCTAAACAAACTCTTACCATATGATCCAGCAATAACTGAGCTCTTTGGCGTTCACCCAAAGGAGTTGAAAACTTACGTCCGTTCAAAAACCTGCTCATGAGTGTTTATGACAGCTTTATTCAAAATTGTCAAAACTTGGAAGCAACAAAGATGTTCAACCTTCCATAGGTGAATGGATACATAAACTGTGGTATATCCAGGCAATGGAACGTTATTAAGCACTAAAAAGAAATGAGCAATCAAACCATGAAAAGATGTGAAGGAAACTTAAATGCATGTTATTAAGTAAGAAGAGACAATCTGTAAGGATAACATACTATATGAATGCACTCACGTGACATTCTAGTAAGACAAAACTGCAGAAAAGGCAAAAGAGTGGTTGCCAGTGGTTAAATGGTGGGGGATAAATAGGAGAAGCAGAAAGGATTTTTAGGGCAATGAAAATACTCTGTATAATACTATAATGGTGCTTGTATATCATTATACATTTATCTCAACATGTAGAAAGCACAGCACCAAGAGTGAACCCTAATGTAAATTACGGACTTTGGGTTGTTAGGACGTCAGTGTAAGTTCATCATTTGCAACAAATGAACCACTTTGATGAAGGGTTTTTTTAAACATATATATTTAATGTTTGTGGGTACATAGTAGGTATATATATTTATGGGGCATATGAGATATTTTTATATAGGAATACAATGTATAGTAATCACATCAGGGTAAATGGATTATCCTTACCTCAAGAATTTCTCTTTTGTGCTACAAAGAATCTAATTATACTCTTTTATTTTTAAATTATTATTGACTATAGTCACCGTGTCGTGCTATCAAACACTCAGTCTTATTCATGTGGGAGGCTGTGTGTATGCAGAAGCAGGAACTTTATGGGAACTCTCTGCACTACCTTCTTAGTTTTGCTGTGAAAAGAAGAAGGAAGCACAAGAGGAAAGAAGAAGAAGAGAGAGATGGCTTGAGGGGATGAGTGCAGAGAGCTGAGGAAAAGGGTGTGAGTAACCATCCTCATAGAGGTGTGGAGAAATACCTGTGGATTAAAGACTCAGTGGACGGAGAGCAGGCTTCAGCTAATCCATGTGGAAGGGGTGTGAAATAGGGCCTCCAGTGTGTAACCTGCCACTCATGCCACTAGAATGCTCACTCTGCAAGATGACTAACGGCTGGGCTCAGGACTGAAACTGTCCTGGCAGCAGAGAATGCAGCCATCATCACTGCAGTGCAGCATCTCTGAATTTGAGTAGCCCCTTTGTGATGGACTGAATGTTTGTGTCTGCCTCAAATTCATATGTTGAAATCCTAATCCCCAATGTGATGGTATTAGGATATGGGATCCTTGTGAGATCATCAGTTCATGACGGTGGAACCCTCATAAATGGGACTAGTGCCCTTATAGAAGAGACCCCAGAAGCTCTCTCACTCCTCCCACACGAGGGTACAACCAGGAGGCAGCCATCTGCAACTCAGAAGCTCACTTTCACCAGAACTCAATCATACAGGCACCTTGATCTTGGATTTCCAGCATCCAGTACTGTGAAAAATAAATTTCTATTGTTTATAAGCCACCCAGTCTATGATATGTTGTTATGGCAGCCCGAATTGAGCCTGACCTCTCCTAGCTGTGTCCTGACCTTGCTCTATCTAACCAGGAATGGACCCCAGGCATTACTGGCCTTGGTGTGTATGTGGCCCATGCTTCAAACAGCCAAGTGATAGTTTAGCAGTCTCGTACATGCACATTATATATGTGCATGTACAAAAACAAACTGTAATTTATTCTTCTTTCATACAAATGGAATTATATTACAGGTTTTATATCTCTCCATTCATTTACATATTTCTTTTTTTCTTTTTTGAGATGGAGTTTCTCTCTGTCATTAGGCTGGAGTGCAGTGGTGCGATCTCGGCTCACTGCAACCTCCACCTCCTGGGTTCTAGCAAATCCACGGCCTCAGCCTCCTGAGTTGCTGACACTACAGGTGCGCGCAACCATGCCTGGCTATTTTTTTTTTCTGGATTTTAGTATAGACGGGGTTTCATCATGTTTGCCAGGATGGTTTCAATCTTCTGACCATGTGATCCACCCGCCATGGCCACCCAAAGTGCTGAGATTATAGGTGTAAGCCACCCCACACAGCCTCATTTGTATATTTCTATTAAGCACTAGTCTTAAAGATGTCACTCTAGCAGAACATACAGAGACATCTCATTTTATTTAATGGCTGCAAAAGTATTTCATAGTATTACTGCATTGTAATTTGACATTCCCCTATGGATAGCCATTAAGTGATTTTCAGTTTTTTACTACTGAACACAATGCTGAAATAAACATTTCTGTGTGTATATGTTTGAGGGTATACCCTAATATTTCTCATAGGATAGACTTTTACTAGCCGAATTGTTTAATAGGAAGATAAAGATGCTGAATTTTTCAGAGTCTATCAGAGTCTCCTTCTATTATTTCTGTCATCTTCAGGCTGTGCTAATTTGAAAATCCATCAGTAGCACATACATTTGTCCATTTTCACATGACAGCATATCTTAGCCTAAGGTGACTGATGCAGATAATGGTACTCAGAGCAGGATGCCTGGATTAAAACAGAACACAAGATGTATGGCACTAGCTTTAGGGCCAGACAACAGAGAATGACATGTTGCAGCTGAAAAGATGGTAATTCACATTATGCAGCGGTGAAACTGCCAATAAAACTTTTCCCTGGCAACTTGCAAAACAGATAATATACCAAATGAACTGATGACTTTACGTAAAGTAACTGGGAAGCAGAATGTTGTTAGCAAGTGTCGGTTGTTCTTGGCCATATTTGACAGAGCACTGGAATAAAGAGATGAACTTATAAAAGAATTACCCCTTTACAGAGATTAAATGAATTAGAGTCTAGAAATTCCAGGACGACAAATTAAAAGATGCCAATGTTACTCCTCTGCAATTCTTTGAATGAGAAAGGACAATTAATATTTAGCCTTGTCCAGTAGCAATAAACACTTAGAGCTCTGAGGCAAGCCACTGAGAGGCTTAAGAGGATGAGAGGCAACATCCTTTACATAGTACACCTTTAAAAATGCATACACTGAACGTAAGCATGGCTAAACAATCAGACAACACCAAAGCAATAAATATTCAACAAAACCACTGACCCATTCTCCTAAAAAATATCAGTGTCATGAAAGACAAAGAAAGTCACTAAAAATACATGACAACTAAATGCAGTCTGGGGTCCCGAGCTAGAAAAGTCAATAGCACTATTGGGATAATTGAATAAATTTTAATATGGCTTATATATTAGATAAGAATGTTATATCAATGTTAACTTATCTGAATTTGATTATTATAATGTGATTATATAAAAGTATGTCCTCATTACATGCTGAAATATTTAGGATTTAATATAATCACTCTAACTTACTATCAAGTGGTTCAGGAATAATTGTGTGTGTGTGTGTGTGTGTGTGTGCGTGTGTGTGTAAAGAAAGCCAGAAAGAAAGAAAAATCTAAAAACAGGGAGAGAATGTAAATGTGGGAAAATATTAGTAATTGGTAAGGAGGACAAGAATATGTGGGAATTATAATATTCTTACTACTTTTGTATATATCTGAAATTTTTCAAAAGAAAAGTTAAAAAAAAAAAAAAACCTTGAAACAAGATCACAATATCTTAGTCCTGATAGCTTTGAAGTTAAAACCTTTGAATAAGGTAGCACTCAATAAATCATTTAGGTTAGACTTAGCAGCTTAACTAGATGAGAATAAAGGTGTGATTCTTCCACAAACGTCGAATGGGCTTAAGGTATTTATGTCTCAAAAATAATTAGGGGAGCCAACAAGAATCAAACAGATAAAAGCAGCTAAGTTTTTAGTGAATGCTATTGTCATGGAACCACCAGCCTTGACTAAAAGACTTTGACTAATCAAAACTTAAAGCAATCATTGCTCCCAACCCTCATGTAGAAGCAGCAGGCGGAGAAAGATGCTCAGCTTCCCCGGAGAGCATATTTGCCGTGTTTTTCTCGGACAAGGTCAAGAAGAATAGTGGAAAAGCCAGGACCTCCCAGGGGACAGTGCTAAGAAGTTGGAAGACAATGGACTTGGAACAGAATCTGAGTCGGAAGGAAAAATATTCACCCCGGAATAAGAGTCCTTAGAATATTTGCACAATATGATTTCAGAATTGCTATGGAAGACTAATTGCTGTGAGCCTCGTTCTTTTTGAATGTGGAGGTTAATGGGGGTTAAGTTCTTGTCCCATTATTGTCTGCTGACTTTTAGATGTACAATGTGTCCTTTTACTTCACAGAACTCTCTTTTTTTTTTTTTTTTTTTTTTTTTTTTTTTTTTTAAAGAGTATTTCGCTGTCGCCAGGCTGGAGTGCAGTGGCGCGATCTCAGCTCACTGCAACCTCTGCTTCCTGGGTTCAAGCGATTCTTCTGCCTCAGCCTCCAAAGTAGCTGGGACCACAGGCCCATGCCACCATGCCTGGCTAATTTTTTTGTATTTTTAGCAGAGACGGGGTTTCACCGTGTTGACCAGGATGGTCTCGATCTCTTGACCTCATGATCTGCCCGCCTCAGCCTCCCAAAGTGCTGGGATTACAGGCGTGAGCCACCATGCCCAGCCTACTTTATAGAACTCTTGATCCAGAGAAAACACAAGAGAAAAAAATACATGAGATCCTAAACTTTGAACCTAATACAGTGATTGCCTGGGAGTTTGGAGTTGTTTCTCTGGGGAGAAAGGTAATGTGTGGATTTTGTGTGAGAAAGAGAAGGCAATAAAGTCTGTTATGTTGTATTATATTGAAAATCTTGGCAGAGCTGCCCTATAAGAAAATTACATATCCACCCCTATTAAGGTGAGGCTTTACCATCTGACTTCCTTTGGTATCTGAAATATAAGCAGAAGTGATATGTACTGTTTCTGAATGGAAATCTTAACAGCCATTATCCCCTTTACCAAGCTCTCCTTAAACTCTTCTATGAGACCACAATATCTGAGGTAGAAGCTGCTACATCAGTCTTAACTGAAGTGAATAAAGGAGGCATGGAAAAATTCCCAATCAAATCGTGACATACATGTAATTTGAGAAAGAAAGAAACTCTGGACATTTTGAAAAAGAAATTGTAGGGATTGCTTATTATCATATGATAACTTAGGATAGGTTGATTAATATAGGAATTAATAAAATAAAATTTTGCTATAAGCTATTTACAAATAGCACACCCAGAAGATAAAGATACAGGGAAGGTGAAATTAAAAGCATAGGGGCTGGGCGCGATGGCTCACACCTGTAATGCCAGCATTTTGGTAGGCAGAGGCAGGCAAATCACTTGAGGTCAGGAGTTCAAGACTAGCCTGGCCAACATGGTGAAACCCCTTCTCTACTAAAAATACAAAAATTAGCCAGGCGTGGTGGCACACGCCTGTAATTCCAGCTACTCCACAGCCCAAGGCTGGAGAATCATTTGAACATATGGAGATCACGCCTCTGCACTCCAGCCTGGGCGACAGAGTGAGACTCCGTCTCAAAAAATAAGTAAAGAAATAAATGGATAAAAAACAATAAACCAAAATAAAGTTGTGGTAACTGCATGTTAATACAGATGTTAATCAGACTAAATACACTTTAAGACAAAAAGCGTTAATGGGAATAGAGCGTTTTCCACATGATAATAAAGGTTTTAATTTACGAAAAGATATAACAGTTCTTAATATGGATGTCCTTCATAACGTAGCCTCAAAAACAGAAATCAAAGATTGATAAAACTACTGGGAGAATTTGACAAACTTCCATCTTAGTGAGATATTTTAACACACTTTTCTCAATTACTGATAGAATTAGTAGAAAAAATTAATTTATAGGCCAGGTGTGGTGGCTCACACCTGTAATCCCAGCACTTTGGGAGGCCGAGGTGGGCAGATCACGAGGTCAAGAGATCGAGACCATCCTGGTCAACATGGTGAAACCCTGTCTCCACTAAAAAATACAAAAATTAGCTGGGCACAGTGGTGCGCGCCTGTAGTCCCAGCTACTTGGGAGGCTGAGGCAGGAGAATCGCTTGAACC